>JAEIIJ010009153.1:0-81749 GCA_018904815.1 Drosophila ogumai | reverse complement strand
GTCGTAATAACCGGACGGACGCTTTAAGCGGAGTCGTTATAGCCGGATTCTACTGTATTTGAATTTATTAAAATAACTTAAATGTTCATCCCCAATCAGTGCCCATATCGGAGTCAGATGCCAGCAAGGTGCACAGCCGGGGCCTGGGTCTCACACATGTTAGCTTGGTGGAGCGCAACGAGTTCACGGTGGACTGCAGTCAGGCGGGCAGCAACATGCTGCTGGTGGGCGTCCTGGGACAGCGAGGACCCTGCGAGGAGGTGGCGGTTAAGCACTTGGGCCGTAACATCCATCGGGTAACCTATCGGGTGTGCGACCCCGGCGATTATGTCCTGGTGGCCAAGTGGGGCGAGCACCACATACCAGGATCGCCGTTTAGCCTAACCGCCGATTAGTTATCCTAATAAATGTGAGTTTCCGGTCCTGTACAAATGTCTGCTGACCTTGATTTTGAACTACATACATATGTATTTGTTAAGTCTTTTCTATCTCTGTATTCTTCGAATGGTTCCCTGAGGCGAAGTTCAGTTTAATGGTGATTACGGAAGCACAATGGCTACTGGAACACATTTCTTTTTAGCCCTGTGCGGCGGTAATGACGTTGCTATTTGGGAACTGATGCTGTCTTCGCCTCACAACCTACATACATACATACTAATGTACATATGTACATATGTATGTATGTATGTACATTACATACAAATGTACATAATGATGATGACCGGCGAATGTACCATTAAATAAACATGAACGAGTGCCAATGTATACAGCTAAGATTCAAATAAAAGTAATACCTAAAGAACGCATAGTATACGGTTCTATAAAACAATACTGAAAATGTAAATGGAAATTACTTACATATGTATGTACATATGTAGCTAAACACGAAATTATTAAAACAATTTTTGTTCTCCCTGTTTTGATCGGCAAAAGCAAAGCGGAGAAACGGAGGAAAAAGGAAAAGAACGGGCAAAAAACGGCCGAAAAAGTGGCGTTCAGTGTTTTTAGCTGCCTCCATCTTTTCGTCGTCTGCAATTCCTTTCGTTTCGCAATTCCTCCTTTTTCCATTTTTCGCTAAAAAACTGTTCGGTAGGAATAGTGAAGACGGACCGCGTGGCCACGCCAGCGAACTGAGCAAGTCCCGTTAGTTTTGTCTTCTTGCTTTGATCGGCACAAGCGAAGCGGAGAAAAAGGAAAAAAGGAATAGAACGGGCAAAAAACGGCCGAAAAAGTGCCGCTTGTTTGTTTTGTGTTTTTTTTTTTTAGCGGCCTCCATCTTTTCGTCGGCTGCCGGAATTCTGCCATTCCCTTTTATTCAATTTTTCGCTAAAAAACTGTTCGGTAGAAAAAAAAAAAAGGGCGCTCCTGCGAAAACGGCAAGAAAACTGGATAAAAACGTGATAAAAACATTCGGAAAAGTGCGGAATAACATTGTCGAGCCGTGAAAAACGAAAATCAGGTCGAAAACCATACAAATCTGTGGCCGGACTGCGTAGATTTCGGTTTTATTTCGGCTTTAGTTTATTCCAATTGCAAGTGCGGGTGCGAGTGAGACAGAGCGCGTGGCCACGCCAGCGAACTGAGCAAGTCCCGTTAGTTTTGTCTTCTTCTTGCTTTGATCGGCAAAAGCGATGCGAAGGAAAAAGAGTAAGAAGAAATGTGGAAACGGGCAAAAAAGGACAAAAAGTGCCGTGTGTTTGTTTTTTCTGTGGTTGGAGTAAAAAGCCAGTGATTTCTTGTTTTTTTAATTATATTCATTTTATAAATTATAGTTTCCAACCAAAATTTATTATCAGTGTAACAAACAAAACTTATTTAAAAGGTAAACATTATATTAGTGGTTGTAAATATAATTAAATGTTTCGGAAATATTTATAAATTCGAATTCAAAGTCCTGAAAGTATACATATTTTACTTTGTTCTCCAATTAAATTGTTAGTAAATCTTTAGTATTAAAGCGATAAAAGTGTGTCAAAGGTTATAAAATTAACTTTTTAAGTAATTGTTGTCACCATCGGTTCCAATTTCATTTCCACTTTAAGCAAAAGTGCCCCAAAATGGGATAAAAATAAACGTATAAAATTCTGGTGACCTTGTTATTGGGCCCTCTGCTCCGCCGCCGCATCATCCACCTCCTCTTCCCTTCTTCCGCGTTGCCCCCGCGTAACGAGACGATGTGCAATTTAATGATGATTACACCAAAGCCCGACGACTGTGGCAGCCACATTATCATTTTTTGTTATTTAGCCCGCTAATGACGTTCGCATTTGGGAGCTGGCGCTTGTTGTTGTTGTTGCTATTGCTATTGCTGCCATCGTCGCACAACCTAATGATGATGATGATGACCGGCAAATACGTGTCCGTGTTCGCATCGGTTTGTAAGTGTGTGTTATGCTCCAACAAAAGCGGCTTCAGAGGAGGAGCGGATGGGGGCGGTTGATGATGATGAGCGATGAAATGCGTTTGCTTTGTGGCGCCCTAACGAGCCGAGCCCGGACTGGGGGCAGGGAACGGGAGAAGGCAAGATAAATCACAGATGACTGGCCAATGGACGTACATTGTACATACCTAGTGGTAGGAAAGAACCATGTAATATTACATTACCCTGACGTTTTCAATTTTCAATTTCCCACCTTGGTGCATTCAAGCAATAACGTTTTCTCTCTCCCGTCCATCTGGCAACGCCGCTCGCACACACTAGCTGCACCGCTCACACCATGTTGCTCTCCATGTCGCTCCGAGAACATCATTATAGCTGCGCAGCGTAGAGCTACGTTTTTCGTGTGTTTCGAAGATAATTAAAATTTAATTATTTGACTTATTATTAAGTTTTGTGTTTTGTGCCCGCTGGTGACGCTTTGCGTGTTGTTGTTGTTGCCCCGTTCGTGCATGGAGAAGAGCCCAGCCGCAGAACGCAATCGACGCAAGAAAATCTGATGTGAAGTACGTACGTGTGTGTTTGTGTGTATCTCGGAAAGGGAAAAGTTGTGCGTGTGTATTCAAGAAAAGTAGCATCTCCCCCCGCAAATTACAGCCACACAATAGGCTCCCCGTCCCCACATTGGCCAGCAAGTGCCAATGTCGTGGCGTTGGCGTCGCCGTCGTTGAGCATCTTCATCCGCATCTCGTATACCTGAATTACCGCTTCACTTCGATTCCAGCCGTCGTCGCATCCACTTCGTTCTCTGTCTCCTTCTTCCGAATGCGATTTACAACTTGTTTCGCTCCCACTATTTATTTTGTTTACCGTTCGCCTGGCGTGTGTGTGATGCGGGCAGAGGCAGTGCTGTGTAAATGTGTGTGCCGGCTTAATGATAATTGAAAATCAGCAATTATAATGACAGCGTTATAATAGAGTGCAGGCAAGTCATAATCGCGTTTGGGGGGCGGCCTAGGCGCCCACTCGGCGACAGGAATATCAAACGGCGTTTTAAAGTTTTCATTACCACTGAAAAGTGCATTGAAATGGGCGTTATTGTGGCATATAAACAATGCATTCGAGTACTTAAAGTGCACTAAAAATGGCAAATGTAGCCATAATAATTATTCAGCATGGATATTTTTGGATTTAAACAGTTTTAGTGCTTATTTGGTACATGCTTACCCCCAATTTCTCGAAATTGTAAAATTGTTATCACTCTGCTTTTGTGCGATTCACAAATAAATAAATAAATGAAGTAATCACATAACACGTTTCTACACACAAATAACCTGTGAAAAACTATTACCTTTCAAACTAGAGTTATGCAGTCTTATATAGACTTAAACAAATTAATATAAACAATTAATAATATGGAATGTTTTTAAGATTTTAATGTGATTAGAAAGAAACCCTACCAAAGTTTATTTATAATAATATTTTATTATCCTTTAATTTTTATATTTCCTTAAATAATATCCACTTTTTTAGGAGTGGATGCATGAACATTATGCCCGTCTACTAGGATAAACCGCTTCATGTCCTGCTTCAGCTGGCAGACGAAGTCTGTTGGGCGAACCCAGTTGTCGGCAGTGAGACCCATGTGAAATGCCTGTAAGTGTGCTCTTCCTCGTAGCCGCGTCTCTAATGAAATCTTGTATTAATAATTTGCGAATATAACCTCCTCCACTCTGACAGTATGAAAAATTCAACAAAAAGCGCCGACAATGGGAGGATAGTGGTGTTCTGGAGCTGATCAAACTATGGAAAGTCTGCGCCTATGAGCTGCGCACCATTAAACGCAATGGCCATCTCTATGTGGCAATGGCCAAGCAGCTAACCTCTTTGGGTGTCCCTGTAACAGCTCTAGAGGTTCACTTTAAAGTCAATAATCTAACGCAGCGCTACCGCCAGGAGCAGAAGACCTTCGAAACAACGGGCATAATCAGCACCTGGAAGTTCTACAGTCAAGTGGATGATGTATTCAAGAGTCTGGCCGCACACACCGGTTACAAGTGGGTTGATATGCATGAAACTGGAGATATTATTGGTTAAGAGAAACTATCATTGGGAGATGTTGGCGGAGAGTTTCTCTTATCCTCTGAGCCTGATATGCAGTTAATTACTAATGTTTTTTATACCTTTGCAGAGACAAACGCATGACGAGTGCCTCCAATACTAGCAGTTTACCCTCTACATCCGAGTCACCAGTTTGGAAGAATCCAATGTCTCAACAAGAGTTTAATAGCAACAACACGGAGGGGTTCTATAAGTAAGTAGTAGTTCTACCTTCTTTTATTTAAATTTATGTTTTTTTAACACCATTACTCCTATGGCTAATTGTTTGCTTTGTAGGACCGAGTACGGCATGCATCGGCACTTTATGGACCACTCCCAACCACCTCCCAATGCCGGCAGTGTGGACAACTTTATGGCCTCCTCGGCGGCTGTGGCGGCAGTGGCTGCTGCTGCCTCCGCCCGTTTGGCCGACAACAACATGGATCAGCAAATGAATGCAGCTGCCGGTGGAAGCGGAGCCAGCGGTGGCGGTGGTAACACCAACGGTGGCGTGGCCAATTATCAGAAGATGAAAAAATCGCACGAGGACTACGACAAGTTTGTGGATATTGTGAAGAACATCGTGGACACCCATAAGAGTACTCCGGACAAGGTGGATACCTTTGGCGACTTTATCAAGTCGTATATGAAGCGCTGGCCAGAGCGTCTCCAGGACGAGGCCATAAACCACATCACCAACTATGTGATTGTCAAGAATATGGAGCACAGCATGGTCAGCAGCCACAATCCCGAGGGTGTGAACAACCGACAATAACAATACAAGCAGGAGCCCAGCAACTGAACGAGAGTTGTTGGACGAAGCGGCTCCACGAATTAAGCGGGACGGCAGGCGAGAATTACTTAAGGTGGCACGCAGTTACTTAACCGCATCTGAGTTGCAGCCAAGTTCATCATGGGACACACACACAACACCCACGGCATACAGTATTTTTTGTATAGTTAAAATATACAACGGAGTTTTAGTTCTCGTCGATCGTCGCCCCCTCGACAACGAATTGATTTCGCTATCTATCGGGGCGGGCGAGATCCAACGTACATAGAGATCCTAGCGAGTACATTACGTTTAGACACCATTTCCTACTGTTTAGCTGTAAACTATTATACATATAAATTAATAAATGCTTTAACGATTATTTATGAATAGCACCAAGAAAATAAGCAAGGAATATCGATCGTCGTTCGGTAAAACAGAAAAGTTAATCATATCTTTATTTTTGACAAAGGAGTAAATTTTATTTATTTAAGGTCTATATAATCCTAATTTACATAGATACAATCCTTTAACGCTTTTTCAGCTTTCATCCAGATCTATCCCCTTCATTTATCAGGTTAGAAGTACAGTGAATACTTGGCTATTGACGTTTATTTTGGTGTAGAAATTTCAGATACGTTGCACTTGACACGCGACGCTGTTGAACATATTGGCCGACTTTCCCGGCGCTGATGGTGCCACCAGAAACCGGGCGAAGGTGCCTCCTTTGCTGTCAGCCACGCGTCCGGGATTAATAACCAGACAGTCGCTGACCAGTCGGATGAAGTGCCGCTGATCGCCTGGCAGGATTAGTACATTTGGCAGCTGCTTTAACTGGGCGTATTTAAGCGCCAGCTGCGAGTCGTAGGCCATGTCCTCGTCGGCCGGCGGATATATGGGATAGAAGGAGCCCTGGTGAAACAAATGGTTGATAGCCCGATGCATCCGTTCACCAGCGTTCGCGGCAAACTCGTGACTGAGCAGATGATCAACGACGTCGGTGGAGGAGACGCCCAGCGTGATTCCGTCCAGATCCACCAGCGAGGGATCAGGTAGCATGTGCAGGTTGGGATACGTTTTGCGGAGAGTGGGCGGCGGAGTGGGGTAAACCGAATGTACCATGGCGTCCTTCTGGCTGCTGACCATCAGCACTGTTGTGTGGCTGCCCACCACTTCCATTATCCCGGCGATCATCTTCTCGAAGAAGGAATCAAAGGTCTCGGCCAGCTCGCTAACTATAGTGTGATCTGCATCCAGGAAGGGTCCCGTTAGCACCAGCACATCGGGGCGGTGCTCCTTGAGGTACTTTAGCAGGTCGTGAAGTGGCTCGTAGATCAGATCAGTGCTGTGGGTAAAAGGACCGGCCGCCACCACAAACTGTAGCTCCCTATCGACCTTCAGGGGAGCGGGGGGCGTCAGCTTGCGCTCCGTGTGGATCTCCTCCACCACAAAGGAGTTACCCTTGGGTATGAATCCCTTAGCCAGCACCACCTGTCCTGGAAAGATGCTCGCGGACTTAATCCTCGAGAAGTTCAGCGACAGAAAACTGTTTTCATCGGCATCTGTCACAGAGAGAAAGGCGGAGTGGGCATCCAGCGGACCGTCGTCCTCGGAATGTATCATGCCAACGGCATGGAGCAGGTGAAGGGCCTGCAGCGTCTGCCTGTCCTGCGGATACCAGCTGCACTCGGCGGCTCCATCTGCGCCCAGCTTTTTCTCCACCAAAGCCCGTCCGGTTTCCACGAGGCGATCGTGCAAGTCGTCACAGCGGTCGCCCAGCAGGTCGTTCATGTAGCCCAAATTGGCAACGGTCAGCGGGGCGTCCTTGTGGAGCAGTTTATGAGTCACCGGCAGCTGGTGCTCCACTTCGGTTTGCCAGCTGGAGCCGGCCAGAAGCTTGGGATGGCCAAAGGAGTCAACAATGTCACCTGGTTTGCCGGCAACTGTGGCACTTGGTGTTCCTGCTGCCACTTGCGTTCTCTTAGCCGACTGAGGCGTGTAGCTGACGGGACTGAAGAGCACACCGCCTTTGAGGGCGGCGGAACGCGGCTGATCCTTTTTAGCCTTGGGCGTGTGCATCGCAGGGGAGTCTGCCACAGACTCGCTCACATAGTCGTCCATCATCGGTTCGTCTTCCATCACGCCGTAGGTGGCCAGCGAGCTAATATCCGGCCCAGAGCTTGCGGTTGCCGAATAGGATTTGGCCTTTGGCACGACCTTGTCCTTCCTCAGCTGCAGCACCTTGCGTTCAAACTCGCCCAGGTTCCCGATCGTGGGGTCGTCACCGTGGAGGTGGGACAAGCTAAAAGCCATCCACTGCTCCACGAACTCGGTGGCGTCGAGCACGTTGTACGAGATGGCCAGCTCCAGGCACTTGTCCAGAACCGGCTCCGCGGGCTCTACGCCCATCTCGTCGAACTGCTGCTTTAATTCCACGTCCATTCGGTGTGTGCGTCCTGCTTTTGTAAATAAATAAACTCACAATTATTTTGGCGGCAAAACCATGCCCAGGGCTGCCGAATCTATGGTAGCCTTGCATGGCTCGCCGGAACTCATAATTGCGCGGTGTTATCGAGCTGTGATAGGTGTATCGGTATATCGCCCTTCCCTAATCGCGATGCAACAGCTGTTTTAATTTTTATTGACAAACTTGTTTTGTTTATTTATTCCGTGTGCAAGTGCAATTTCCGTTTAAAACGCTACGCTCTAATTCATGTGATCTGGCAGGAAGTCGAAGAAAGTGTCGTGAAGTGAGTGATTCGCCATGAGCACGGATGATTTACTAGTGCGCCGCGAACGGAGCGACGACTCCCAATCGCTTTCTCGTTCCCCAAGTGCCGCGTCTCCGGTTCCGCCCCCGACGGGAGCCACTACTCCGTCTGCGTCTGCGTCCGGCTCCTCGTTTGACCGCCTGCGCAACACCTTTCGGCGTACGGAGAGCATCTCCTCCCAGATCTTCAGTCACATCTCCACGCAATTCTCCAACGCGGCAGCGGCGGCGGCTGCATCCGAAGTAATTGATGGCACGACCACTTACCCGTATCCAGAGCAGCCCACGCCCATGCCTGCGCCACCTGTAGCGCCGTCAGAGCCGGAAGCAGGCTCGATTCCTTCGCCTTCGAAAATCATGGCGAAAAGGCTGAAACGCGGTGAGTTTGATTAATTTAGCTAATTAATTTACTAGAATGATAAGAACGGGTCTATTTCACGTTATGTGTTAACCAAAGTTGTGGAAAAATTAAAGTATCCTTTGTGTTTACTAAGTAAATTATCTCCAAGCAATAATATTCAAAAATGATTTATCACTTTTACTCACTTGGTGATATTAATATTTAAAAAAAATATTAACCGCAATTAATAATCACATTTTTTATAAACCTACATAAGTAATTACATTGTTCATAGTAAAAAACAAATGAAAAGTATAGAAATACAAATATTACAAATCTACGAAAATGAACCATAAAAAATAAATTTATAAATAATACTATAACATAAAAGAACTATTACCGTAATATAAAAATGAAATTTAAAATATCCATAGTTACGGTTTTATCCACTATATAATATATTCAAAGAACACCCTCAACAAAAAAAGCTTCCGCGCGGAGCTTTCGAGCTTTGCATACTTGAGAAATCAATAGGATAAAAGAGACCCGACGTTAGTCTTACTCAACGCGTACACAAGAAGGATAATAACGGTGCAACATCGTAGCGGCGAGTATTTTTCGTTATTTGGTTAATTTCCAAGAAAAACCCTCTTCAAAAGAGGTTCTAACAGGATAAGCAAGACGAAAAGGTAACAATATCCGAGTGAAGGAAGAACTGCTGAGCAGGAAACTTCCAGCTTAATCACCACCTAACATCGATATATATACATATATATGTATATGTATATCTCTATTTTTATGGCCGATTCCCCACACAAAACGGACGCCCACGCACTCACATACTGCATACTGCATACACAGGCAGGTTTGAAGCCTTAGCAAAATGCGAGGACTCGTCGAGGATACGAAGAAGACCAAGCTGTCGTCCAGCGGCAACAATAACAACAACAATAGCAGCACCAGCGGGAGCAGCACTCGCCTCAAGTCTGGTGCCACTGTGGCTGGTGGTGCCAGTGGCAGTTCCACTTCCAGTTCAAAGCCACTAAGGAGTGCAGCGAAAACGCCAACAATGAGCACACCAGGCGGAGCAATGGGAGCCGGGGCGGCGGCCAAGAAGGCGCCCCAACAACAAGTTGGCAAGGCTGCCAAGACGGCGACAACACCAACTGGGACAGCAGCAGCAGCAGCCACCAGAGCGGCGACAGCAGCGTCGGCCAAAGCACAAAAGGGTCAGAATCCACCCCCACAGCCATTGCAGGCATCAAAGCAGCAACAACAGCAGCCACAGCAACCCCTGGTGGTTGTGCCGCCACAGCAGCAGCAACAGCCTCTCCCGGCGAACAACGGCAGCACCACTATTGCTCTGCCAAAGGCCTCGCATGCCAACACCAGCGAGGAGCTGGCCGGCGGCGTCCAGGACACCATATACCTTTGCAACTTCCGGGTGTCGGTCGACGGCGAATGGCTGTGCCTCAAGGAGCTGCAGGACATTGACGTGGCCGGCGGAACTGGCAGCCAGCAACCAGCGCACACCACCACTGACGTACTGGGTGGCACAGGAAACCCCAGCCACTTCTCCAGTGGCTCCAACTCTAGCAAGCGCAACAGCAAGCGCTTCTCCGGACTATCCACCGGCAGCAACAGCGGCGGTGGCGGCGGCGGCGGAGGAGGAGGTGCCCTAGACATCACGGACAATGGTATTATGGCAATTGAAAACCTTATCGGCCGCAGGCTGTGCGACATGGTCCACAGTGGCTCCACGGCACTCGGCTCCCAGCCGCACTCCCAGTCGCAGCACCAGAGTGTCGGCCTCTTCGCCGAGTGGTCGCATCTCTGTAGGTCGCTTCTTGTTGCCTCTGTTGCCCAGCACGCCTCCTTCTTTGTAGATCTCCTTATTTATTTTTAATTATTCGATTATCCGATTGATTCCGATCACGCAGGCCAACTATACTGAAGGTATATCCAGGGTCAGGGCTTTAACTTGATACAATTTATTAGATTGAAAATATTTAAATATTTCTTTATCTATGAATTGATAACTAAGCTTGGTCTTTGGTTTAACATTAACTATTTATTTAAAGCAAAATTTTCTGTAGTGTATAAATATTATTAACGATAACTTTTACCTTAGCTTAAGAGTCTCTTCTGACCAACTATCTCCTTGTCCTAACTAATATTCCGATCGTATTGTATAAAAGATCTATCTGATAAAGTCGAAATGTTGGCTATTGATCCTGGACACTTTGTTGGCCTGGGTGTTATCGTTAATTAATTTGCATGCCTTTTCTGCATTGTTGCACATTTCGTTGCCTGCACTTTTTCGTCTCGATGGGGGCTTAACTGAAGGGCTTTTATTTAATCTTAACAAAAAATATAATTAATGTAACGAAAATGAAATCAGTGGTGCTCCCTGTCACAGCCACTTAGACGTCTTCAAAGGTAGTTTCCCAGCTGGGAGTGTCCTTGATCGAATGGAGAGATGACTTTAGGTAGCGAGATCAATTTCTGCTTTCACTTAGTTAATTAGTTGAGTCGACTTACCGGAGTGCCGACCCTCAGCCTTGTCTCATCTGATTTTTTTCTATGCCGTCGAGGATTGTAGGATGACTCGTCTGTATCTACTATTATGTATAATAGTTTATGCTCTCCCTTCTCTTTTAAAATTGTTAACTGGAAACTTACCGATCCTCACTTTGTTGGCTTTCCGCCTTTCCGGTGGTGGTGAGCTCTTTCTATCTACTGAGGATTTGACCTGTAGGCGGTTCTGGGTTCAGGACTCTACAAGGAGTTTAACTCTTTTCAACTTACCGTCCTACTTTGGTCTGACCCGCCTTTATTTCGCACCTTCTTTTTCTTCTCTTGGCTTTTGCGTTGCTTCTGATTTCGCTTACTCGCTCTGTCTTCGATCTCCGAGCTCGGGGTCAAGTCGTACTGGTTGGACGACAAGGACACCAGCTTCCTTTGCGGAGAGCTTTCCTCGGAGATAATGCGGTAGTAGGTGTTTCCTTTCTTGACGGATAACTTGGTGGGCAAACACTTTTTGTGAAGCTGACAGTTCAACGAGGACGTGGAACCTTCTACGATTCAAGGGGGAAGTATTAAAATAGCTCCTTTGACGGTACCCGAGACCTACGGTCATCCTGTCCACCATAGTAGGAATTCTGTCCTGCTTTTGATCGGTCCTTGACGCTCTTCTGTTGCTCCTTGGCGCTCTTTGGTGTCTCCTTGGCGCTTTTGGGTGGCTCCTTGGCGTTATTCGGTCGGTTTGCCTTCGAGCTCGGTGGCGCCTCCACATCACTGGGAGAAGACTTGACCTTGTCTTTCCGCTTCCTGCCCCGTCGCATGCAGCAGCAGATGATGAACAAGATGATCAGTAGGAGCAGCACTAGGAGGGCGGCAATGAACCAGATCAACGAGCTACTGCTGTCGCACTCGCGGCACTCCTCGTGCTCCTGATCATGGGCTGGCGCATTCTCCTGTTCGACGGGCGCCACGTCCTGGTGCTGTTCCTCCGGGCTCTGTTCTGGAACTTCCTGCCAGTCGCGAGCAGAGCGACTCACCTTACGCGTCTCCTCTGCGTAGCAGCTGTTGTCATCGTCTTTGCAGTCCTCCTGCCCCTTTGTAAGATGCAGCAGGGTCTCTTCGATCCGCAGGATTCCGCCCAGACCCGGGTAGAAAATCTCGTCTATGTAGTGCGAGTGCACGTTCTCCCGTATCCAATTGAGCAGCTTGTGGTTGTAGTTCGCCTGGCTCTTTCCCTGAAAACGGTGGCAGCTGCTGACTATCTTGAAAAAACGCACCAGCACACAGGAGCAAGTAGGAGACCGGAGGTTGTAGATGCGTCGCTGGCGGAAGGGCAGGAATATGTTGCTCAGGTGGCCCTCACTATCCACCGGTTCTAGCTGAGGCAGTGGCACAATCATCTGGCCCTGATCCAAGTCCTGCGATACACTGCTCTGATCCAGCTGACTACAGCTGGCGGCGCCATCCTCGAACTTGGGACCTTCCAGATTGATAGGCTCGATCTTGGAGCCCTTAAACTGACACAATATATCCTTGGCCGGAGACCGCCAGGCATTCCCGTTAGTGTTGAGGATGACGTAGCTCTGCCGCTTGATCTTCAGCAAGCACTGCATGGTTTTCAGCTTGAGCCGGCCGGCGTAGTAGGAAACCTGGGCCGCGGGCACCAGGTAGTGGCGAAGGTATCCGCCCAGCGCGTCATAGAAGGCTCGCTGCGGCAGCCGGCGCGTGCCTTCGTCCGACATCTCCTGCACAATTCGGTTAACTGTATTCACGAACCGGATTAGCATGTGGACAACGCTGTCGCTGAGCATGGAATTGGGAAAGGACTTGGGCACCAGCTGCTCCAAAGTTCGTCGGGCGGACATTAAAGCTATCTCCTCCACGGAGAAGCAGGTCTTGCGTTGACTATCGAAGAGATTGGTGCCCAAAAATGTGCATGGTGTGACCGGGCTTCGTGCTGCCTTTGATAGTTCCTTGGAAAACTTGGACACTAAGTTCCTGTTCTTGGAAGAGCCTGACTCGTTAAGGTTATCGCGGTACTGTTGCAGCTCGGAGCTTATCGTCGTATGGAGGGTCATCTCGTTCTGTAAAGCATTAGTGGGCACCTCCTGAGTTGACACGTTGATGCTGTAGATGGGGCAGCCTCCTGGCGCCAGGAAAAACAGCAGCCATGATAGCACGTGAAAGTTCATTTTTTCAGTTAGTCAGTTGGATGTGAAAGTGGCTGTGAATCTAGCACTTTGCAAGCACAGCCTGCTATCTCCACGAGTCTCTAATGTTGGGATCCCTCCCATCCCTTTGCAGCCCGGGACACGGCGGAGATCGAACGCAGCAACCTGGTTAATATCTGCAAACTGGTGGTCAAGGAGCTGCTGGAGCAGTCTCTGCGCTATGGCCGCATGCTGGACTCGGACCACCTGCCGCTGCAGCACTTCTTCATCGTCATCGAGCACGTGCTGGGACACGGGCTCAGGCCCAAGAAGGGTCTGCTGGGTCCGCGGAAGGAGCTGTGGGACCTGCTGCAGAGCGTCGAGCACTACTGCCCGGAGGCGCAGGACATCACGGCCAGCGTGAGGGACCTGCCCACGGTGCGGACCCACATTGGCAGGGCCAGAGCCTGGCTGAGGATTGCCCTCATGCAGAAGAAGCTCTCGGACTACTTGCAGGCCCTCATCGAGCACCGAGAGGATTCTCTGTACGACTACTACGAGCCGCATGCGCTGATGATGAGCGACGAGGTCTGCTTCCGATCCCGTTCCCATTCGGAATCCCTTTTAATCCCATCTCTTCTCCAAACCAGATCGTTGTGATAATGGGCATTCTGGTGGGCTTAAACGTGATCGACTGCAATCTCTGCGTCAAGGAGGAGGATCTGGATTCGCAGCAGGGCGTCATCGACTTTTCCCTGTACCTGCGCTCCAGCTCAAGAAACGCGGATGCTGCGCCGGAGGACAGTGCTCCGCCGGCGCTATTGGATGCCACCGGGCAGGGCAATATGATAGCGGTGCTGGACCAGAAGAACTACATAGAGGAGCTCAACAGGCATCTCAAGTGGGTTATCGCCATCGTCCGCCTGTGTGTTCTCTGGGCTAAGTTATCCCCCCATCTTTCAGCGCCACTGTGGGCAACCTGCAGGCCAAGGTGGAGTCGCTTACCACCACGAATGCTCTGATGAAGGAGGACCTGGCCATCGCACGGAACAGTTTGCTGGCTCTCCAAGCCGAAAACCAGGCCATGCGCCAGTCCACTCACGGCGGGGACAACACCTCCACTGGTTCGGGCGACAAGGACAAGAATAAGGACAAGGAGAAGGCGTCCGAGGAGCTGGTGGAAGAACGTCGCAAGACTGGCGAACTGGAGAAGGAGCTCAAGCTGCAGGTGTCCCTCAAGGCGGAGTCAGACATGGCTATGAAGCTGTTGGAAAAGGACATCCACGAGAAGCAGGACACGATAGTCTCGCTGCGCCGCCAGCTGGACGACATCAAGCAAATCAACCTGGAAATGTACCGCAAACTGCAGGTGAGTATCTCTGCGCATACATCACCAGGGCGGATCGGTTGGCAGGACACAGAGTACATTATCTAGAATCAATTCTTAGATTCGCAGCTTCTGTTCTCTGTGGTCCTTGTAACCGATCCTTCCCGAGCATCACAACCTAACACCGCTCATCACCACACTCATCTGGCCATCCGTAGCTCTGGTTTCGTTTCCTTATTTATTATTTGATCATTAGCTCCAAATGTAAGAATCGGTTTAAGCCTAAAAGTCAAAACGTAATCCCCTCTAAAAATTCAACCAGGAATGTGAAGATGAACTCACACAGAAGGGCGAGATGGTCTCGCGCCTGCAAACGAAAGCCTCACAAATTGGTAACATTTTACAATCGCTAGAAAAGAAGTACGAGTCGAAGCTCGTCGACAACCAGCAGCAGCACCACGGATCGGGACCGGGACCGGGATCGGGAGCGGGAGCCATTGGCGGAGACCGCTCTCCCAACACACGGCGACAGCAGAATCTGGAGAAGTTCGAGGCCCTCACCAAGAAGCACAAGCAGGACGCTGGCCCGCCCATGAAGCGAATGCACCTCAAGATGGACGCCTTTCCGCCCTTCGATCCGGCCAAGTACAGGAAGTCGCCGCGTCAACCGGAGCCACCGAACCCACAGGAGTTGCAGGAGAGCAGCAAGGACGTGAAGACGCCCACATCGGCCAAGTCCCTGAACGATGAGCTGGCCGAGGCAGCGGCTGCGGTGACCCAGCACTTTGGGTCAGGCGATGGATCCCGCAGCGACTATGTCCTGTGCCGGGAGCAGACAGCCGCTGGAGACACTTAAGCCGAGATAAAAATTTAAAATAAGATGATCCTTTGTCTATATATATGGCCCAGTTTCGAATTTCATCCTCACAGAACTTGGTAGCGTTTGCCTTTGTTAACATTTTTATTTGTTTTTCCCGAAGGGGAAACTAAAATTAGATTTATAACTTTATGGATTTAGTGCCTGACTGCATTTATACCTAAGGAGCCAGTACACAATTTGATGAAACATCTTCGCAAATATGCATTCCAAGTAGCGAAAGGAAAATTTCTCATTCTGAAGAAATCTTATTTGTCAAAAATCAATTATAATTATTTATTAAGTTTTTTTGATCTCAAAATAAAAGAAAAACACATGGAAATCAACACGCTCTCAAAGTTCGCGTCCAGTTCCTAATGGAACTCAAAGTGCAGCTGCTTAACAGGACCCCCAAAACTATAGAGTCCCTAGCTCTCTGTAGCCATTGTGTGTGTACGATATAGGATGCCTTTACTCCGTAGACCAGATCTCCCCCAAAGGGGATAGAATACAAATTGTTAAAGGTTATATGAATTACAAAGTATGCAACCTCTGTTAGCTGAATTATCTTCCCCGAGTCAGAGTCCCCGACTATATACGATGATTATACTAACTAAAGACGTATGTATGTATATATGTATAGTGCGATTAGAGGAGGCTTCAGAGATGTTTATTATACATATGTATGTACATATGGATTCAACCCCGCGCAACCGCTTAACTGTAATGTAATTATACACTCCGCCTAGTCGAAAACAACAAGTATTGTAATTATATAAATAAATATTGAGACTACAAATATATATGAATATACAAATCTATATACAATGTAACTCTGCTGTGGAGCATCAGCCTATGTATTCTAGTACCCGTACTCTCCAAAATCGATCCCAGAGAAATAAAACTTATCCGAATCCCAGTCTTTCATTTGCCACATCTTACTAACAATCCCAAGGAGAGGGTTCTTCCTTTTGAAGCTGGTACAACCGATTCTTTTCTTCGTTGGCAGGACTGCAAGGCCTCCTTAACGCACAAGACGGAGCTAATGAGCATGCTGGAGGTCCAGAAGGAGGATATGGAGAGCACCATTGAGCAGTTGGAGAAAAAGTAAGGAGGCTGTGGTTGCGCCTTAAGCTATGGGAGCGGAGGGGCTAGTCAGATTTTGGAGTGCCTTGAAGATTGGGATAAATAAAGCATAGTTTTGATTGAATATTTTAGATTGGTTGTTTGAGATTACTAGTTTTTAAAATACATAAATATAGATGATTTAGGCTTATAGTTTAGGATTACTTGTTTGAAAGAAGCCTTTAAAAACGTATATTCTAACTGCATTTAAATATTTTATAACTAAGGGAAAAATAAATAGGCGAGTCTGCATAAGTTTTTCAAGCCCTTCAAATAGGAATTTAAAAATACAGTTTAGGAAGTAGATATCTAAAATCCTCAATTAAAGAATAATTTACTATAACTGCTGACTAGTCCCCAGCCCTTCAAAACACTACAGATCACTGGAAAAGTCTATATAATACCCATTTCATTCCACTGCCCACAGGTGGACCCATGACAAAAGCAACCTGGGTGAGATTCTGAAAACCACGTCACAAAGCCTGACTACGCAGGTGACAGCTAGCGAGGAGAGGGCTGCCCGGGCCGAGGCCGAGTCCCGGATCGAGCGGGAGTGGCGCATCTCGCTGCAGGAAAAGGAGCTAAAGCTCAAGGAGAAGATATCCACTCTGCAGAGCTGTCTCACGGAGCTGGCCGAGGAGAAGGAAAGGAATGGCAAGCTCAAGGCCGACCTAGACAAGGTTCGCACGCAGTGGACGGAGGCACAGACCACGCTGGAGGAGTTGGGTATCCAGCTGAGCGTCAGCAAGCTGAAAGTATCCGAAATGCAGGATCAAGAGCGACGCCAGCGCCAGCTGCTCTCCGGCTCCGCCCAGTCGCTGCAGGCCACGCCGGAGGCGCTGGGCAGCCCCGGCATCTGGGCACCCGATTCCATAGCCACACACTGCACCGCCTGCGAGCGGGAGTTCAATCTTACGCGCCGAAAGCACCACTGCCGCAGCTGTGGGGAGATCTTCTGCAAGGCTTGCTCGGAGCACACGCTCCGGCTGCTCAATGCCCAGGGTCAGCCGGGGAAGCCAGTGCGAGTGTGTGACACCTGCTATGCTGCTAAATGATAATAAATAAATAAATGTGACTGGGAATCGAAAAGGGCGGGGATTGCAATGTGAACAAATTGTATAAACAAATTCTTATAATTTTTTTTTATAATCTATGGATGCAGAAAATATTTCAATGTAAAATAGTTTTTAATTTTTTATATTACCAATTTACCGTCAAAAAGCAAAAAATCTCAACGAAAGGTCAGACGTTCCTACCAATTTATTAAAATGATTTTTTGTGTTTTTGTGAATAAATTTATATGCATACCATCAACCCCGCCCCTAAGAAAGCTCTTGTCTAGATGAGATTTCGACTATTGTATAGAGTTGACCTCTTGACGTTATGTATTGATCAAGTTTTGTAATCAAATTATATTAATAAATGTGTTTAAAAAAGTGTACAACTTCCAAAAACCATGGATTTAAAATTTTAAATTATTTATTTATCTAAAGCTAACAACATTTTAAATTTATTTATACAAAAAATCGTCTAATTTTGACTGGATAATTTTTAAAAATAAGTTTTCTTAAACCGCCAACGACAAATTGCCTTATTTAAATGCTACCGTTAAAAATACTTATCGATAACAGCAAGTGTCGCTGTGTCGCAGCCCTGCCTATCGGCTCAAGTCGCTTAGCCATGCAGCCCTGGCAGAAATAATTTTAGAATCTCTTATTTGTAAATTCTTTGCCTAGTGTCCAACTCGTATTAATCCATGTCCGGGCCGAATTTAGCGGGTGAAGTGGCCGGGGAAGAGTAGCCTCACCAGCCTTGAGTTAGTTAGTAGCATCAAATACCCTCAGCTGGCGGCGACGACGGCGCTCAACCATCGATTTTTATTCGAAGCGAATGTTGCGGAATTTCCCACTCAACTTTCCAACGCGAGTGTAAGAGAGCTCTGAATCGAAAACGGCGACGACGGCGGCACTTGTTACAGCGCAATGAAGGACGGTGGACACATAACGCTCACGCTCTCGCCCGGATCGGGATCGACATCGGGATTGGTGGGCGATGAGCGGGGCAGAAAGAGTCTGCGGCGGGTGAGTAGCGGGGATGCAGTTGTTTCTGCTGCTCCAAAGTAAACTCCCTTCATTTGTTCCCATTCTCATGCAATGTTTTCGTCGCGGCTTAGGCTTGGAACCAGCTGCCGCGTTGTCAGCGCAATCTCATCATTCTGGGTATTACGGCCTTGTGCGTCACGGCGGTGCTCTGCCTGAGCGGCGACCAGTTGACAGCCACCAGCCACCACCAAGACGAGGATCCCAAAACGGCTCCCTATCATCTGCGCCTGCAGAATCCCCATCACCATCCACCAATGCCGGAGAAGGACCCACCCGAAGCACTAACGGAGGCGGCGCTTCCTCCGCCCGAAGATAAGCGACAGCCCCAACCGGAGGCGCTGAGCGATAAGGTAAGTGGCGGCGGCGGACTACTTAATTGATAAGTGCTTAATTGACAGAACTCAAGGCGCGGGGCTCATTAAGATAGCCCACGGTATCAGCACGATTCCCTATTTATTGGGGAACTTGATTTACAACAGCTGGGCGCAGCACTTCCAGTGAAATCAATCGCTATCAATGATATCAATCAATCTTTCAGTTTAATGAGATCGTGGCCTACGGCGATGCAAACTCTGCCGAGAATGTGGTCCGATTGCCGGAGACAGTGGCCGCACAGGGACCGCCGCAAGCCGTGGCCGTTCCACCGCCAGAGAATAACAAGGAGCAGGACATCGGCGGGATCGACATTTTAAATAATGTGGAGGAACCTATTGACCAGCAGCAGCAGCAGCTTCACCTTAGCGAACGCGAACTGCTCGATCAGGCCATCCAGAGTCCGCTGAAGCTGGGCGGTGTCAGCTTCAAGGAGCATCTGCACAGGATTCAGCCGCTGCTGGCCAAGGCCCAGCACTTTCACGGAGCGACCAATGAGCGGCAATCGGCGGTGGTGGCCGCCTTCAAGCACTCCTGGGCGGGCTACAAGAAGTACGCCTGGGGCCATGACAATCTGAAGCCCATCTCGCAATACTCGCACGAGTGGTTTGGCCTCGGCCTGACCATTGTGGACTCCCTGGACACCATGTACATAATGGGTTTGGATGATGGTGAGTTGGCTTTATTCCCCCTGTTAAATGTTGGTTGACAAAATCAATGATACGTTTAAGCTGAGCGGTCAACCGTGTTGGTATCGAAATAGTTGTTATTGGAAGAGCTTAAAGAGAAAGTGATTCAAGGGGGTATTATTATAATATTTTGTTTTACAATTTTGTCAAAGTTTTACCATCGATCATTTCATAACTAACGCTCTCCTGAAAAGTTCCTTTTTAAAAATCGGTATACACGATAACTCGAAATCTACAAAGGGTTAGAAAATGTCTTGATTTTATTTTAACATTCCCTCGTTACTTACAGAATTTAAAGAGGCTCGCGACTGGATAGACCATTCACTACGCTTCGATACTAAGCGCGATGTCAATCTTTTCGAGGTGACCATTCGCGTTCTGGGCGGCTTGCTGTCCGCCTATCATCTCAGCGGGGACACTATGTTCCTCGCCAAGGCATCGGAGTTGGGCAACCGCTTGTTGCCCGCCTTCCTGTCGCCCTCTAGCATTCCCTATTCGGACGTTAATCTCGGCGATCTTTCGGCCCACGCGCCCAAATGGTCACCGGACAGTTCCACCAGCGAGGTCACCACCATTCAGCTAGAGTTCCGTGACCTGAGTCGCTCCACAAACATTTCCATTTACGAGCAGGTAAGAAGGAGTTTATAAATGTAAAATATACGCTATAAAGTGTTGTTTAAGGTTGCCCACAAAGTGAACGAGAAGGTTCATGATCTGGAAAAGAATCATGGCCTCGTGCCCATATTCATCAATGCCAACACGGGTACCTTCCGCAACTACGCCACGATTTCACTGGGCGCACGGGGGGACTCTTACTATGAGTACTTGCTCAAGCAATGGGTTCAGACTGGCCGCAGGGATAACGACAAGTGAGTATTATTATTATAATTAATACAAATTAATAAACATCATGTTGTTTATTTTGTAGCCTTATCTTGGACTACATGCAGGCCATTGATGGCGTGCTCACCGAGCTAATGCGTCGCACTCCGCGGGAGCATTGGGTTTACATTGGCGAGCTGATCAACGGCAAGGATTTCAAGCCGAAAATGGACCATCTGACGTGCTACTTACCCGGCACTCTGCTTCTGGGACACCAGAACGGCATGCCGGACTCGCACTTGATCTTGGCCAGGGACCTGATGGATACTTGCTATCAGACCTACATGATGAATCCCACACACTTGGCCGCCGAGATTTCGTACTTTGCACTCACCGATAAGGACGAACAGGACATCTATGTGAAGCCCAACGATGCACACAATCTGCTGCGTCCGGAGTTCGTGGAGAGTCTGTACTATTTCTATGCGTTGACCGGGAATCGCACATACCAGGACATGGGCTGGACCATATTCCAGGCATTCGAGACTCACGCCAAGGTGAATGCCGGCTATACGTCGCTGGGAAATGTTAAGAACACACAGAGCACGCGCCTGCGCGATCTGATGGAGAGCTTCTGGCTGAGCGAGACCCTGAAGTATTTCTACCTGCTGTTCAGCGATGACCGCAAGGAGATCGATCTGGAACAGTGGGTCTTCAATTCGGAGGGCCATCCACTGCCGGTCTATCCGCTCAAGACTTAATTGGGGAACTAATTGGAGGGAAGCGCAACTTGGTTGCGTCAGCGTGTAGCGAACTAACTGGAAACTCGAATGGAGGAGGTGGCGCATTTAGGCTGCAAATAATCTCGTACTCGTACTCTAGCGCAAATGCCAAATACTATGCTAAGCTTAGGGTTAGGCCGAGCTCACACACAGTTGGTGGCCAAATTGAAGGAAGCATTGTCCCATGCTGCGATGGGTCGATTCAGTTTAAGATGGGGGGAGATACAGGTAGATCACAGAAAAGTAGATTTTTTTTTTAATAATTAACTAAATTTTAAAAAAGCTATCTTTAAATCTAAAATTGTTATTTTTTTCGAGAAATTTTATTTTGTTTTGTTTTGAATGTCGTAACTTCCTAGATGGTTTAACGTTCGAGAGAAGTTATTCTGCGATTAAAAACAAAAATTCTTTGTTTTTCCCCCCTATGCGTATCTCTCCCCCCTCTCAAAGCGAAACAAAATTCAAAATCAATTTTAAAGTTTCTCCTTTGAACAATGTAAACGAAATGATATTTCAACTAAAGGCAATAAGCGATTTAGGCAAAAATCTTGAAAGTCGACTCATCCTGCTAGCAAATGAAGTTTTGAAATATCAGCAGTGATTTTGATTGTATTCTTTGTACTGATATCTGTTATTTTGTAATAATTTATTTCCTACTATATAAGCACCTCGATATTGGGCCAGAAGGTTTTAACTTGGTAATCTCCCTAGTAGTTCAATGTGTGTATGTGTGTTAGGAGCACAAAGTCAATTTGTGTGTACGAATCTCAGCCAACAAGGCTTCATTCAAACCCAAAAATAAAATGCAAGAGTTTTCTTAAAATTTGATGGAATTATCTCTTTATTTGCCTAAGAACATTTCTCTTTTTACCCAGTACAAAAACGCGAATGCTTTGATAATCTTTGATTGCATTTCTCATTTTATTTAGTTTCTGTTTTTAGTTGGGCTTTCTTTCGGTTTCGGTTTTCGTTTTGTTGCGTTTCAGTGAGATTTTCATATTGAATCCTTTGTTTCGTTTTGTTTCCTTTTAATGTACTTAATGTTTATGACGACTATGAAATGGATGGGCTTAATAAACTATCAAATATTAAAGTTTTCTTTTGTTTCCTTTGCCTTTGCTTTGCTCTCGCTGTCTCTCTCTCCCTATGCTGATGATGATTTGTATTTCGTTTTTGTTTTTAATTAAAACTCACAAAATGTTTGCTTAAAAATCTTTAGTTTTTCTCCTTAGGTTCAATTACAATTAGACACATTTTTAGCTGAACAACACACCACTGTTGGAAAGGGTTTTTGAGTTGAAATACAACTTGAAACGTTTCTATCGATAGATTTCGATTTATTCAGTTTTTGGGTTTGGAGTTTGCCAACTTAAATTATGCTATTACATATACAATTTATACACGAAAGTTATTTGTCTTTGAAGTAATAACTAGAAGGGAAATTTAAGATCATGCAACTCAAAGTCGAGGGGCAGGTGGGGGGTTTGGGTTCAGGCAGGTTGGGGGGTCATGGATGGTCTTAAAATATGATACCTCTCGAAGTTCTCTTACAGACTACACACGTAATACAAGCAATCCGTCTGAAGTATGCAGGAGTGTGTGTTAGTGGTGGCATTAAAGTAGTTAGTTAGTATTGTAATTGGTATGTAATTGAGGCTTACTGAGTGAGTGAGTTGTGGGTTTCTTCGTTTTAGACTTTTTAATCGTATTTATTATTTATTTGTTTTTGTTTACAAGCTAGTCAGACATCTATATATTTAAAACGTGGCACAAATCACAAGTCAGAGATTTGTGGCAAGATCAAGGATACAATTGATACGATTCGTTAATTTGTGTGTTATCCTGTGGCTAATCCTCACCTCGCCCGCTACCTCCTCCTATCTTTCCTTGTCGTTTCAATCAATCAGTTGTTGTTGTTATAAGATATTACATTAGATTCAATAATTTATATAAATGTTTAAACTAAATTGGCTAAAATGGTGATTTTTGTTTGAACTGCTTTTGGTTTGCTTCGTAGTTTGCCATATGTAGTTGGTACACTTGTTGGTAATCCCTAAGATCTTTGCATTTGACACCCGTAGCTATGCCTATGCCGCCGAAATATTCTCCCTTTACTTTAACGTTTTGAGCACGTCGTCCATAGTTTGTAATATCAGAAGCAGTCGTACGTAAAGCGCTGGAAATCATATCTAAATCTCCATCTCCCCGCGTTAAAAATGCTTAGCTATACATTTATATATATTATTTATAATTGTTGCATGCTCACTAACTATTTACAAAACTCGGAGGCAACTTAATGCATAAATAAATATACAATTCCATATATATTTTATGTGGGATGCAGCTACATAAATTGCTCTGTCTGATATTCCTCCTCCTCCTCCTTGGCAACGGGATTTTGAATTGTTTCTCAGAAATTGCTTCATGTTCATGTTTTGTGTTTAAACTTAATTATGAATTATACAACCAATTCGTTTTAGTTTTTTCTCCTTCATTTCAGTGACTTTTCTTACGTACTTTTCTTTGTCTTCGTCTTCTTGTTGGTTCCTTCATTTGAATAATTGTCTAGGGGGCCTGCTTCTCTACGTTATTACTTTACTTAGGTTCCGATTAGTGAGAAGCATTTAATGCTATTTTCGTCGTTTAGTTTTCAATTCACATCAATTGCTTGCTTGGCTTTATTTTGGGACGCCTCTTCTTCGTTCTTCTTTAAGTAATTCGTCGTTAAAATATTGTACAAAACACATTGGACTAAAGTATACAAAACAAGGGGGAGTTGAAACA
Organism: Drosophila ogumai; assembly: GCA_018904815.1. Taxonomy (NCBI): domain Eukaryota; kingdom Metazoa; phylum Arthropoda; class Insecta; order Diptera; family Drosophilidae; genus Drosophila; species Drosophila ogumai. The sequence goes on along the minus strand of JAEIIJ010009153.1, from coordinate 57,858 downwards.
ATTTATGCTACGATTTAAACTTAGGTCTAGGCTCGGAAGTGGGACAAACAATAACTAAAATGAGCTCTCCGGCTCTCTCTTTATACAATCAGGAAGTCACCGCTGCTGCTATCTAACGCTCTTCATAAGGTCGTGGCATTAAACTCTAGTATCAGACTGTTCGAGGGTGCATTTTCCGCTGCCGTGGCTGGCGAAGCTCCAAGTCAGGAGGTCATGATCGATTTCACGGGATCGTCCAGACCACCGCCGGCCACGCAACTAAAGTCGTTCAGCTGTCCCAGATGCTGCGCCTGGCTCTGCTGGGCCATGCTAGGATGGTTGTGGTGGCTGTGGTGGTGGTGCTGCAGGTGGTGGCTCTGCTGCATCTGCATCTGATGCTGTTGCTGCTGCTGCTGGTGGTGGTGGTGTTCCAGCAAAATGCTGCTGCTGTTGTTGTCCGCCACACCGCCCACAGATCCACCGCCACCACTGATCAGGCAATCGTTCATCTCCTCGCCCAACTGCCGGCGTCGCTGATGATGAACTTGCTCCTGCTGGCAGCTTGGCAGATTGGCGGCCGCCTGCCGCTGATCGTCCAGCATGCTGTCGCCCAGAATCGAGCCCAAGGAGAACTGCAGCGAGTCGCCGCTGTTCTGCAGGTTGAGGATGCTGTCAATGGCGCTGGCCACATGACGACTGATGTCGTCGTCATACTCCCCGCCACCGGACACCACTGCAGCCACTCCGCCCATGTGGCCCACATGCATCTGCTGCTGCGGCTGCTGATGTTGCATCTGCTGCTGCTGCTGCTGCATATTGTGTTGGAAGTGCTGCTGCTGCTGCTGCTGTGTGTCCATCATGTTGGTGTAGGCAAAGCCATGTTGCTGCTGCTGCTGCTGCTGTTGCTCCATCAACATCTGCGGGAAGCCAGTGGGCAGCATGTCCGCTGCATCCAAGAGTCCGTGCTGCGGCACCTGGACGTGCTGCTGCTGCTGCTGCGAGGACATGGGTGAGGACGAGGAGGACGAAGAGGCCGTGCACAGCCGCTTGCTGCTACTGTTGTCATCCTCCATATCGCTGCCGGACCCCATCAGTTGGCTGTCCCAGCTCCGCTTCCGCGAATCGCCGCCGCCATTCACCAGCTCACCGCCATTGCTGGTGCCACTGGACAGGAAGTCGCTGTAGTGCGCCTCCATGCTCTGCATCCAACGGGGATTGTTGTTGCAGTTGAGTTCGATGTGATGTTGCTGTTGCTGCTGCTGCTGTGGTGCTGGCTGGGTTGTTGCCGCATATTGCTGCTGCTGCTGCTGCTGCATGAACGTGGCATCGGGCACCCACATGCCCAACTTGCTCTTGTGATTAACCACCGGCGATTTCGAATCGCCAAAGATCTCGTCCAGGTTGGACTCAATGTCGTGGGCATCGCTGCTGCTCTTCACATCCAAATGCACGGGCGACTCGCCAAACATGGCCTCCAGGCGCGTCTCCACCGACTTTTGCACATCGGAATCGCTGCTGAAGAACTCACTGATGGCCGGATGCTGGTTTTGGTTTTGTTGTTCCGCATCCATCACCACTGGCGGCTGCTCCCGCTGTCCGCTGCACGAGGAGTTGTTATTTTTGGCACAGCTACTGCTGTTGCTGTTGCTGCTGCTGCTGCTAGTGCTGCTCTGGTTGCTCTTGTCAATGCAGCCGTTGGGAAAGAGATCTGCCATGTGGTTGCTGCTGTTGCTCATCATGTTGTTGTTGTTGTTGTTGGAGCTGGAGTTGTCCAGAAAGTGGGGGTGCTGTTGATGCTGTGGGAGGTGTGGCTGGTTGCCATTAAGCTGCTGCTGCTGCTGCTGCTGCTGCATGGGCTCATTGTTCATCAAGTTGAGCTCCTTTTGCAGACAATACCAGCCATCATCCTGATCCACAGGATCTACTAAGCCATTGCCCTTGATATGTTGTTGTTGTTGTTGTGGTTCCTCAAAGCTATTCTCACTACTCTTTTTGCTTTCCACCTTTTTCATAATGAAGCTGGTGGTTAGCTCGGACTCTATGTCAAAGTTGTCATAGTCCTTCTTGATGTATCTGGCGGCATCCTTGACAGGCTGCTGCTCTTCATTTGCCTGGCTACTTTCCTCCAGCTTGACACAAGATTGCTGCTGCTGCTGCTGCTGCGTTGGCTTGTTGAAGGCCTTGTTGACATCAGCACTGTTTTTGAGCAAATCAAACTTGTCTACCACAGCCTCTGCCTCTGGTTCCAGCTTCACCAACTCATCCTTGATTTTGGGGTCAACACTTTCGCTACTCTTATGGTCCTCCTCCTCCTCCTCCTCCTCCTTCTTAAGCTGTTGCTGCTCCAGCTCCAGCTCCAGCTCCTTCTCAGCTGTACGAATATCATTGATCTCACCCTTGAGATCGTCTATCATCAGATGCTGCACCTGCAACAGCTCCGAGGTGCGATGGGGCAGCTGGAATGTAAAAAAAAGAGTTATAGATATTCAAATTCATCTTCAAATTGTACTCACAGTTGACTCTTGCATGAGTATCTCTTGGAATTTGCCATTCAGCTGACGGAACTTGTCCTGGAATCCCAATGCCGTGGCCTCAAACTCCTCATCCTCGTCCGAGGGCAGCTCCACATCGTTCTCGTGCATGCAATGGTACCTAGATTGGGGATTAGGATAAGCATACGGTGTGATTTAAAAGAGAGTCTCAATCCTTACCTTATCAGCCTCTTCACCGCCTCATCCTTGGTGCGGAAGGGCTTCACATAGTCCGGCTTCAGGCAACTCTCCTGATCGACCTCCAGTTGGCGAACGAATCTGCGAAGAAACTGGAATTAGTATCTCTGCACGTGCATTGCCAGGCAATCTGCAATCCAGTGTTGGCCGCTTCATCTTGAAACCGGCATTGGTTCAACCAACTACTCACAAGGAGAGGCGTGCAATTTTGGGTTTCTGCGTGGGCATTTCGTCCAGTTTGCTTGGCAGACTGTAGAGGGGCAGGCTCGGCATTATAGTTGGCAGCGAGGGGACTAGGCTGCTCAATCCTCCTCCTCCGCCTCCTCCTGGTAGTGCCACAGGTGGCAGGATCGGCGTAAGTTGCTGCTGTATCGGTGGTGCCTGCTGGTGTTGTTGATGCTGTTGCTGTTGTTGCTGGGGCTGCAGCGGCGGAATGGGCAGCATGCTGTTTCCTTGCATGGTGAGCGGAGGTGCATTGCTGCTGCTGCTGCTGCTGCTACTGTTCAGAAGATTTGTGGAGCTGGCAAAAATCAGTGGTGGCGGTCCACTCTTGCTGAGCACTGGCTGCTGAGCTTGTTGCTGCTGCTGTTGTTGTTGCTGCACCACGGGCAGCATATTTATTTTTTGTGGCAACATGTTGAGGCTTCCATTGGACTGTTGCTGCTGCTGCTGGTTCTGTTGCATCTGCTGATTGTTGGCTTTATTCCGGCTTAACGTCTCTTTGGGTTTTATTTGCAGTTGCGGTGGCAGCTGCTGCTGCTCCTGCTGTTGTGCCTTTGGTTGCTGTGCCAGCTTCTGCTTTGTGGCCGCCTGCTGCTGCTGCTGCTGTTGGTGCTGCATGGGATAGATGTGAATCCTTTGGGTTATATTTGCAGCAGCTCCAGTGGAGCTTCCTCCTGCTACTGTCGTGGAGGACGAGTGATTGTTAGGCTGCACCACATTGGCAGGAAGGACAGTAGACTTTAGTGGTTCAGCAAGCGTCGCCTGCTGCAGTTGGTGTTGCTGCTGCTGCTGCTGTTGTTGTTGCTGCTGCTGTTGCAGTTGTTGCTGCTGCTGTTGTTGCTGCTGCTGCTGCTGCTGTTGTTGCTGCTGCTGCTGTTGTTGCTGCTGCTGCTGTATTGGCTGCGACATAAGGGTGAAGCCACCACTACCATTTGCTGTGGGCAGCATGCCCTCGGGTGTGGGCACCTCCTTGCCGGAGGCCAAGATCCTGTGCTGCTCGGCAAAGAGTCGCTGCAGCGCCAGATTGATCTCCACATCGGTCATGGGCTTGTTGTAGGCTGCAATTGTGGCCGGATCGATTTCCTGTGCCACCACGGGCATGAAGGTGGCCTTGTTCTGCAGCTTGATTGTGAGGAACTGGATCTGCATTTGCACCTGCTTGAACACCTGTTGCATCTGCGGCGTCAGCTGGATGGTCTGCACCCGGGATACGGTGTTCGGCTGCGGCTGCTGCTTGGGTTGGCCTTGAAGCTGCTGCTGCTGCTGCAGGGGCTGCAACTGCAACTGCTGCTGCTGCAATTGTTGCGACGGCAATTGAAGTTGACTGACAACGGAGGCCACTGTGGGCGACGAGGCTATTGGTGCCGCCGATGTGGCCACTGTTGTGGTGGTCAGACTGAAGCTCGTCCTCTGCTGTTGCTGCTGCTGCTGCTGCTGTTGCTGCTGCATGGGCACTGTCACACCCACCAGCTTGGTGCCACTCGTCGTCTGAAAAGGCTGGATGCTGCTGCTCATCGTGGTCGTGGTGGTGGTCGTCGTCTGGCTGCTGATCATCTGCTTCCCGCTGGCCACATTCGGCTGCACAATCTGCACGGGATTGTTGTTGGGCTTCTGCGACAGCGGATCCAGCTTGGGCATTGGCTTCACCACGCCCGCGTTCTTTAGGTTGGCCAACTCCGAGGTAAGCGTTGCCTTGGGCTTTCTCACCGGCTTCTTCTTGACCACTCCGCCGGCTCCTCCTCCTCCTCCGCCGCTTCCACTGGGTGCCGCCTTGGCCGGCTCTAGCTTGGCCTTGCTCTGGTCTATAATTGGCGCCACATTGGCCACCTGCTTGGTCACCGTGGTGGTTGTGGTAGTGGTCAGCGTACTGCTGGCCGTGGTGGTAATGGCCAATCCATTCGTGATCGGCTGAATGGGGTGCACAATCTGCTGTTGGGGCGGCTGCGGACGCAATGGAAGTGACAGGGTCAGAGAGCTGGAACCGGAGACCGCCGCCTGTTGCTGCTGCTGCTGCTGCTGGGCGGGCAAGGGATTCACATCGTTGAAGTGGAGCTGTCCCAGCTGCAGACACTGCGCCAGCTGCTGGGCATTGATCCCGGCCGGAGCTATGAGCAGACGCTCCGTGGGTCCTATCGAGGCGGCCGTCTGTCCCGCACTCATGGCCGTGATCTGATTGGTCACACTGTTCAGGCAGAACAACTGCTGCGTGCTGGGATCAATGGGGGGCAGGGCAATGTAACGCTGCTGCTGGGGAGCAGGCGCCGGAGCAGGTGAGGGCACTGGGACGGAGATGGTGGCCGGTTGGGTCACGGGCTGCAGCATTGGCTGCTGTTGCTGCTGCTGCTGCTGAATGAGAACCTGCGAGTTGAGGGGCAGCGGCGGAAAGGAGACAACCTCGTTGGGCTTGGCGGGCAGCGCAGCCGGTGGCTTCATGGTCGTCGTCGTTCCACTGGTCATTCCCAGCATGCTGCTGCTAACCGGATGAGCTCCTCCTTGGCCCGATAATTTCCTATTGTTGGTCACTAAATAAAATGAGTGGGAGTGAGTTTTGGAGAGATCCTTCCTTTCCAGAGATCCTTCTTCTAATCCCTTACCTTTGACTTCGATCTTGGGAGCTGCTGAAACCTTGGGCAGCGCCTGGGCCTGTGGCTGCTGCTGAACTATTGCCTGTGGCTGGGGGATTTGGATAATCTGCTGCTGCTGCTGCTGCGCCAGCTGCTTGCTGGGATCCACCCGCGTCGGCTCATTGATGATGGTCACATTGGGCAGGGCGCCCTTGAGCAGAGCCTGCAGGATGAGCTGCGACTGGTGATCCTGCGGATTGTTCGGATCGTGGCGCAGTATCAGTCTCTCGCACTGCTCCGACACGGTCAGCGTGAGGCTGCCGGTGAGCTGCGGCACCAGAGCCGCCGCCGAGGCGGGAGATCCCACTGAAACCGAGACATTGGCGGGCATTCCGGTTAGCTGGGGCGGCAGTATCGTTGCTCCACCAGCAGTCAGACTTGGCGTGGCCACTGGTGGTGGTGGCGGCGGTGGAGGGGTGGCCTGTGGTATGGCCACCAGTTGCATTTGCCTGCCATCGCCGGATAGCTTCAGTCCGGCACTTGAATCCGTGCTGATGGTCGGGGCCACTGATGGCTGGAATACCAGTTGTGTGGACTGTTGACTGGCAGTGGATGCATGACTGGCACCTCCTCCGGGTGCTGCTGGTGTTCCTCCCATTACTGTGGCTCCAGGCGGCAGGATCGGCATGATCTGAATCTTATTCTCCACGGCACTGCCCACGGGCAGGGCGGACGAGGAATGGTGATTTGGAACCTGCGAGATCTGAATGTTGCCAATCTGACTCGGCACGGCCGTTGGGGTGCCGTGGCTCAGCATCAGCGTGGGATTGCTGCTGCTGCTGCTCGTCGTAACAGGCGTAGGCGTGGGCGTGGCCGACGGCGTCGTCAGGGTGATGGTGTTGACCGTGGTGGGCATGCTAATGCTGAGGCTGCTGTTCAGGCTCGTGATGGTGGTGGTGGTGGTGCCGCTGTTGCTGGAGGAGATCATGGTGGTGCTCCCGGTGCTGGTTAGCTCCGGTTTTTTGGTGTTCCTTCGAACCGCCGGCTTTCTTCGGGGCTTCACAGCTGCCGTGGTGGTGGTGGCCACCGGATTGGATTGGTTGACAGTCGGGGCAGGGGAGATGATGGGCGTCGTCATGCTGGGCAGGGTTATGCTAATGGTGGGCGTGGCAGAGTTCGCCTTGGCCGCAGCTGCAGCGGCTGCTGCTGCCTGCTGGGCAAGATGCTGCTGCGCCTGCTTCTGTATCTCCTCAGCTGTGGGCAAGCGCGGCGTGGAGAGGCCGAACGGCGGCACCGCTGCCTCCGCGCTGGGATCAATCTTGATGAGGATATTTGGTATTTCGGTGGCTGATTCGCTTCCCGTCGCCGGCTGGTGCTGCGTCTGAGGGGCAGGAATGGTCAGGGTAAAGGGCAGGCCATCGCTGCCGTTTTGGTTCGGTATGGAGATCATGATGTCGCCGCTGCTGCTGCTGCCCGTTGCTGTTCCGCTGGGGGTTGCCTGGGCCGAGGCCGGGGGCTCTGGCTCTGCCGGATGGGTGTCCAGGCCCATTCCGTAATCCTCATCGTCATCGTCGTCACCCGTGATGCCGCAGAACTTCATCACATCGCCGAGGTCCAGCTTGCCATTGCTGCTCCGCTGAATGTGCGTCGGTGGCGGCGATGGTGACTTGGAACGTATTGTGACCAGCGGTTGAGCGGGCGCGGCAGCTATGGCTATCTTCTGCGGCTCCATGGGAGCCACAGTGGGCGCTGCAGCTGCCGCCGCCGCTGCTGCTACCGGTTGCTTCTTCCTTCGCGGCTTGGGCTTCTTCTTGGGCTCTGCCGCCTGGACTGATTGCTGCGCCTGCTGCACCTGGGACTGGGTTTGCTGCAGCTGATGCTGCAGCTGCTGGATCTGCGCCTGCTGCTGTTGCTGCTGCTGCTGCTGCAGCTGGATCGTGGCCATCGCCGCCTGTTGGTGTTGCTGCTGCTGTTGCTGCTGCTGCATCATGGGCACCGGCGTGGACTGGCGTAGCGGCTCGGGGGTAACGGCCAGTGGGACATGGGCCGGCGAGGATTGGGTGAAGAGCTCCGTCGCCGTGCTGGTAGCCCCCGAGCTGTTCGCTCCTGGTGCCTGTGGCGTCTGAAAGGCGGTGGCTATCTGCTGGATGTGAGCTCCGTTCAGCTGGTTTAGGTTGATGGTGGCTCCGCCCAGACTTTGCTGCAGATGGGCTGGCAGCTGGGATATGGTTGTGAGACCGTTGGGCATCTGGATTTGGGCTGCCGCCGCCGCCAACTGCAGGTTCTGCAGCTGGGCGGCAACGCTCTGACCAAGGAGCTGGGTGTTCAGTGTGGCCGTCGTGGCAAACGGCTGAGATCGTGGCGCCTGCGCCTGAGCCAGTGCCGCATGGAGACCCGTTAGCTGCGTGCCCGTCTTGATGGCGCTCTGGAACTGGCCCGAGGCAGTCTGCTGGATGAGGTTCGCCTGCGACGACACAATGAAGGTGGGCGCGGCAGCCAGCTGCATTGTCGCTCCATTTGTGCCCACTATCCGCAGCAGTTGCTGCTGCGCCGGCTGCGTCTGCAGTTGAGGCTGTCCTCTGGCGTTCTGCTGGATAACCAGCGAAGGCGCCGCCGTCAGCTGGGGCGTGGGCGGGCGCAGGATGAGCTGCACGCCCTGTGGATTCTGCTGCACCAGCACGGGCATCTGATTGAGCAGCAGCTGCTGCGGCTGGCCGGTGGTGGCTGGCAACAGGATCTGCTGTTGCTGTTGCTGGGTGGGATTGGTGGTTTGCTGCGACGTCTGCGAGATCTGTGCCCCTCCTCCGACAGCTTGGGAGCCCTTCTTCTGCTGCTGCTGGAGCTCCGGCTTGGGCAGGATTTGTTGCGGGGCCTTGCCATTCTTGCCGGTGGTGAGTCCAGCATTGCCTACGAACCGATGTGCCTGCTGCTGCTGAAGGGGCTGTGGCGGGTGCTGTTGCTGCTGCTGCTGCTGGATCGGATGGTGCTGTTGCTGCTGCTGTGGCTGGCTGGTGGCAATGAGCTGGCCCTGCGGTCCCTGGATGAACTGGAAGACCTGCTGGGCCCCCTGCTGTTGCTGCTGCGGCTGCTGTGAGATGGTAAACTGCTGGGGCAGCATTTGCACGGGCTGTGGCTGCGGTGTAGGCGGTTTAATCGCAGCCGCTGTTATGGTGCCGCTTGGACTCGGGATGGGGCTGTCCGCTATCAGAGGACTGCTGCTCTGATAGTGCTGGAACTGCTGCTGCTGCTGCTGCTGAGCCTTCTGACCCTTCGCCGGCCCCTTGGAGCCGCTGCTGACCACACTTCCGGTCGTAGCGAACGAGGTGGGCGTGCTGATGGCGGTGGCATTGAGCTGTCCATAGCCTCCGCCGCCGGCTGCCACCGCTGTCGCGCTGCTGATCGAGGTGGGTGCAACGGCGCTGCTACTGAAGATCTGATGGCCCAACTGTTGCTGCACCTGCTGCTGTGTGGCCCGTTTTGTGCCCTTCTGCAACGTAAAATGGAAATTTTATTTTTTAAATTTAATAATAATAATAATTTAATTTATATTTATTTAAGGCTGTCGTAGACCCACCTTATTGAGCTGGATGTTGTTGGATCCCACCAGCGTGGCATTCAGCTCGTTGCCAATGGCATTGCTGTGCAGGGCAACACCTACTCCCAGTCCCGAACTGCTACCGGCTCCGAGTGACCCTGTTAACCCGGCTCCAGCTCCAGCTCCGGCGGCGGTGGCAATGAGGCCACCACTGGTCACGCCGATGACCGTCGTGGCAGCGGCCGGTGACTGGGAGGGGCTCGGCTGGAAAACGACGGTTCCAGCATTGGGGCTGCCATTGGTGAACTGGTGGATGGACTGTCTCCTGCCAGGCGTCGCCGCCTTGCGCTCCTAAAAAAAGGATAAATATATTTAAAGCTTAATTTGTATAAATTACTTTTTAAAAGTTTGTGTAGAATTGTAAACAATTTAATAAATACTTTACAATTATAAGGTCGGAAATGACTGCTGCTTCTGACTAAAATTATTGCAACCTAAATCTGACTTAAAAAACTTCTTTAAAAATATTTGCTTACTTTTAACAATATTTTTTACTCTCATAATCAACTTGACAAAAGCTAACAACACCCTCTCCACCTGAATTAGATTTCTGCAAGTATTTTTTGTTTCACACTTTTGGCAAAGAGATCAACTTACGTGTTCCTGGGGATTGCTGTTGGCGTTTACTTGGCTGCCACCGGCTACGAGCACCACATCCTGTGGGAACGGCGATAGCGAGGGCGATGGCTGCAGACGAGGGCTAGCTGAGATCGATGGCGATGGACTGGGCGTCAGAAACGGACCCGGAGGAGACAATATTCCTGGAAACGAAACGTAGTGAAATTAATATTTGCTTACCAAAAATCGGGCGCACAGTTGACCCAAATAAATATTGAGGGAGAGGGAGAGTGTGAGTGTAAGTGTGCAGTGTGTGTTTTTGCGTTCATATCTGGAGCTGCAATCGTTTTTTGGTACGTGACCAAAGTGGCAACTGTCCTCGGGTCGCCCCAAGTATCCAAGTATCTCGCAGACAGACACAAGCAGCCAGCAGCAGCGACGCATCTCCCATAATTGTCCGCCATTTCACAGAGTTGTTTACTCTGCCAAGGGGCCTGCCGAGCCACTCTTCTTCCTCCCCCCTTCTTACACTTTTTGCTCCCTTTGTGCATACAAAAGCGAGAGGCAACTTAGCACATTTTCAAACACCAGCTGAGAGCCCCCACTTAGCCGCTAACACACACAGTAAGTGAGGCGGAGATACAATTTGGTTTTGGGCCAGAAACAGAAACAGAACCAGTTTCATTCGAGTTCTTTGCACTTTTTGCTCATCTTGGGGAGTTCTTTCACGGCTTTTGTTTGGCTTTCGGAGGAGCAGGGGCATGCACATGGTCCCAAAAATATTTCCAATTATCTGGAGGAGCAGTTAATTCAATTGGATTATCACAAAAGGTGAGTGTGTGTGTAAAGTGTGCTTGCTTAGAAAGAAGAGTTAATCCATCAGATAAGCACATTTACATTTATTAAATTACTTCTTTGGTCCGGAGCTCTCTCAACATATGGTTCAATAATTCGTTACTCTGTCCAAGTAAATTGAATTAAGGCCCAGCACTGAGGGAGGGGCTGGTGTGATGGCAACTATTCTGAGGAATAATTTGCATATATTGCCGCAGCTGGAAAACGACAAGAACGGCGGCGGGCCCCAGAAGGAATAAGAGCTACATAAAAAGAGGGCTAAAAGGATGTGGGGGCCAGCAGCAGATGCAAGAGAGGAGAGCACGAAATAAAGAACGAAAGGGAATATAATACGTAAATGGTGGTCTTACAAATTCAAGTACATTTCGATAATACCCTTATGTGAGAGTTTCACAAGACTGACCATTAAAAAATGTATTGTTATCTGAACCCAGGATAAACTTTTAGAAGAAACTAAATTTAAATTAAAAGTGTACAATTTGGCTGTATACTTTTTCTTATATAAGTCTGTAAATACTTAATAAAAGTAGAAAAAAGTAACTGTATCTTAAGAAAAATTATATTATATATCCTACATTCTTTTTAATTTTCAACAAATATAATTATGGTTGTTATTCGTTCAAAGATGAGGGTATTGATTTATAAATTATAAAGAAAGATATTTGCTATTTATTCAATAAATTTCAATATTCCAATATTCTCTTTAGCATAATTTGTCCAGACCAATACCAAAAGCAATGCTTCTTCCCGTATTTCCTTATAAAGAGTATATAGAGAGGCCAGGGATAAGCGAACATAAGCATGCATCAAATCGACATCGTCGTCTCCTTGTTTCTCATTGCAACGAAAAGTGGATGAGATGGAGGCGGGATGCGATGTGTTTCGGAGTCTTTCGCCATCGCAGCATCATTATCGACAGCAAAACTAAATGCAAAAGAATTCAGCAAGCGCCCCTTGGCAGCAGTTGCCCCTACTTCTCCTCTGAATGCCTCCCGCTGGCATTCAATCCTCGTCACAAGGTGGCCAGAAGAAGGAGTAGTATGGAAAGGAGTTGAAAGAGAAGAAAGAGAAAACATTCTGTTCGCCGTGATATATTCCTGGCAACGAGAAATGTGAATCTGCTGCCTTTTGTACGCTGCCGCAGGTTGCCTTGGCAATGTTTGTTTGCAGCCAGCAAAGGATTCGGTGGGATGAGCAGATGGGACGCCAGTCAAAATCAAAAGCAACAGCTTCACCAGCTTATGTTTGGAGGACATACATATATATGTAAATGGTAGGCTGTGGGATTTTAGATAATCACATGTTCAATTTGATTTGCCTTTGACGCTTTTGTCGTCGCATTTCTATTTCAATTACGTAATTAGATAATACGCAGTCGATGGACTCTAAAGCTTTAATTGCAAGGCAAAATACTATTATACAAACAATTATAATCATCTAAAAATTCTTAGCTTCTACTGCAATATATCAGTGCTTTTCAGACTTTTTGGAGTTCGTCAGCCTTCTGTAACTGATAACCTAATATATTCTTTAGTAAAAACCTTAAAAGACTTGTTAAAAATGCCCCTAGCATTTTGAATTAAAAGTTTCAAAGAGCAATTATCGAATTAATTAATAAGAAGCGGTCGCAGACCAGCACTAAATTAGTTTATATATTATTTATAGCACCCAAAAGCTTTATAATTAGAGTGGCTGCCTTTGCCTAAAAGTATCCAACGATTGACGGCGATATCTTTGACACGACAACTCCCTTTTTCCACAGTCTTTAATTAAACAGTTAGCAGCGGAGTGAGCGAGACGACGACGACGGCGACGGAGACAGAGCCGCCTTGGTAATTTCACACAAAGGCAACCACAAACGCAACTAACAGAAGCGGAGGACGACGACGAGTGGGTGGTGGCCAGGAAAAAAGGGGGAAAATTGGGTGGCTGTAGAAAAAAAAAATTGAAAGAGAAACTAAAGGATAAATTGACAAGCAGACATGAATACACACACAGAGATACTCCAAACTTTTCGCCCGTCGAACCACAGATGAGCGCACTTTTGGCTGCCGCCTGACATGGCGAAAATGGTTTGTGTGGATGCATGGATGGATGCTGGATAGATAGATAGATGGCAGCTGGAGCTTGGGTGCCGCATGAGGATGCGGAGGGGATAGGAATGGGGCTGTGGTACCGCCTGTTGGTAGCCGAATGCCTGGCGGCCATTTGCTTGAGTGTCTGGGCGCAAAACAGAGGCAGCAATGGCAACAGCAACATCCACGGTCTGAAAAGGTTCCTTTGGAGGAATCGTGCACTAAGCGAAAAGTATTCAATATAAAATTGAGACTTACAGGAAAAGACCTCTAAAATAACACTTATACTTTGATACTCTACTGATGTATGTATATTTCTTTTTCTATTTCTTTAATTCATAATAATATAATTATTTCCAAAATATTAAACTTGGTTTTCCCAGTGTTTTTCCTTGTCTAAGCTGGGTTATATTTTGCATTTCGTGCCAGGACTGTGGCAGAACCAAGCGGCAGTTGGTCGCGAGTCGTCGCGAGATGAATCCTATTTACAAGGCACAATTCTGACTGAGTGCACACACACCCAAAGTTGTACAAAAACCGAGGAAAGGGGCATAGAGAAGAGCCTTAAAAAGAGGGCGGAGAGCAGGGGGCAGCTTGTCAAAGTCAGTAGAATTTGAGTGAACGACAGACGTAGGAACTGCAACGCAGCAACGTAGAAGAAAAACCAAGTGGAGGACGAAGGCAGCCGAAGGCTGGAAAAATGTGAACTGAAGCAGAGGTAGTGGCAAAGTGTTTTCCTTTTTTCCCTCGCTGTGAGGGAGAAATATTTTCTAGTACGCCATGGAAGGTAATTCGGGTTGTTAAGCTGCTTTTCAGCCGTCAATTGTAACATGGAATCCGGTAGACAGTCAGATTTAATTGATTAAAATGTAATGGTATGAAAAGACAGTCATTATCAGGACGGTTTACAATCGATTAATCGATTTATAGTTAAGTTATTGTTAATTTTTAGGAGTGATAGATAATAGTCCATCTGAAATTCCCAGGCAAAAGGCAATTTGGTGACATGATAGTATAAAATATCTGAAACTAAATCTAATAATATATTTTATGGTAAAATACTTTCTGACATTCCGAAATTCTATGAAAACACCACGAAATATAAAAGTTTAAGAGAATTATTTGAATAAATTAATTCTTGGAAAATCCATTAATCACATTATACTGATTTCTCAAGAATTCATAGAGAATATTGTTGAAAAAGCTTAATCTGATTTCTCAATAAATTATGAGCAAAAACTGGGATTTGCATGAAATTCGTTATGGAAAAGTTAGAATTGTAGCGATAAATATACGCATATAAAATATTCATTGCAAACGATTTTCCATCTCTTAATTTAACATCTTTGCTTATCAAATTAATGCACATTAATTCATAATTTTCTTTGATTTTCACTTTGTTATATATCAAATAGTAAAATGTAGTAGTAAAAAGTAGTTCAAATGTAAGATTTATTTATATTTTTAATCTACTATTTGCTTTTTGTGCAAATATTAATTTAGTTAAAACAAAAAATCGTTTTTGAGTAGCAGAACCAAATAAATTTTATTCGGGACACATATTTCTGTGCCAGAGTCAAATTATATACAACACACATATTTTTGTATTAATGTATCTAAAATATTCCGTACAATCAATATTTATCGGGCGACGAGAAAAAATTCCTAATTGATTGGGGAGTTATTTAGCACAGCACACGGACATAGCATAATCCGTTTCATCTGAGCATAAATCACATTCGAAACAAGAACTTGCAAATGAAAATGAGTCGCATTGAGAAACTTTTGCCAAATCATGCGTTAATGGGATTTATACACATTATAACCACCGAGCAAAGTCACCAGACCACGAGGAGCACTCAGCCTGCCTCCCTTCCCGACGACGACATCATTCTATGTTTTTCGCTCCAGTAAATTTCATTTTGCCGAGCTGGAGCGAGAAAAAAATGTATATTTATATGCGAGACTAGGAGTCTGGAAGTGGAACTGAAACTGGTATGAAGATGGGACACTCTGGAGAGCTCCCAGGAACAGGAGGCTGGAGGAAGCCTTATGCTTTCGCATATTTTATGTGGCGGTGAGTGTGTGTGTATCTGTGGCCCTGCTCCTTTGTTGTTTCATTTATTCGGTTGACTGGCATGACCTCAGGATGGCGACTCCTTTCCACCTAAAGTCTCCCGCCCTTTTTACCGCCTCATTCCACAACAACAATTGCTAAGTAGGAGCTGCAGCATCAAGCGGCGCCGCGGCATCGTCGGTTTGGAAATTTTCATCCTGCGACTCTTTTTTGCAATCGCTGTTCTTCTTATTTTACCCTTTTACAGGACATAATGGCTTCAGTCAGCAGTTCAACTTGCACAGCAGGACACTCTCCTTAATCGTATTGGGAATGTGCATTACCGACTAGCCTTACGCTAATGAAAGAGGTCTTAGTGCCTAAGAGGAATATTTTAAAAATATTTTTGGATGAATCCTTGCCATTTTTGTATACTTAATTTCTGTATTAAGGAAAGTTTAACCATTTAAAATATGTCAATTATTATTTCAGATCCTGAGAGTAATTTTTTAAGACAAAATATCACAAAATATATTGTAGAAATTCAAAAAAGTTATTTTATATGGTTTCGTAAGAGAGTATCTGACCTAGCGGCCTTTAAGCCAATTGCTTTTCCATATTCTTGTTGTTGATTCTGCTTGTAGATCTACTTCTCCTTTTTTTTCTTTTTCTGTGTTTGTTTCTGCTCCTGGTTCTACTGATTCCCCGGCACCTGACCCCCTGGCTCGTCCTATTGTCACAGTTTGCAACAATGGCAGACGTGCACGCGAATCGGACTCGAAAAAGGAGCCGAGCGAACGACTGCTGGAGCTACAGAAGCATCATCATCACATCAATGTGGAGGAGAAGGAGCAGTAGCAAGCGGAGGTGGGTGGCTGGCAGCCAGGATGCCGGGCGGTAGCTGGTCCTAATGGAGGCTGTGAGCACCACTTGCCTTTGCTTTTGGCGTATGAACTGTTGATGGTGTTATGGCGATATGTCGCCGGCTACGGACTCTGCTCCTCCGCTCCGATCCCACACCAGCCTCACGCGTTTATAAGTAGAAGCATAAAAAATGTTTGTGCACATAAGGAAGAAAAACAATGCCCCGGCAGGGCAGGATGATAATACACAAAGGAAAAATGGTAATGCTTCTACAAATTTGAAATTAAATATGATTGAAATCGCTATTAAGAAGGACTTTAAATATTTCAAGTTAAAATCCAAAGCAACCTAAAATAAAGGAATAATTTTAGTCAACATACAAGTGATTACGTTTTTTTTTTAGTGCATAAAAGGACACAGTGACAAAAGGAAGTAGGTGGAGGTGTGGCTGGCTAGCTGCTGGATGGCTCCTCGTGGAGCGGATAAAAATGAAATAAAAATCGATAAGTAGAAGCACGTTTGAATGCTCACCCCCAAAAATTCCTCCAACTTTCCCCTCGTTCAGGGGAGAGTAGAGTGGAGCAAGTGGTGAGCAGACGACGATGATTCCACTGGATGCCTCGTGTGTGTGTGTATACTTTGTGTATTGTTTGGTAAATTCTTGGAAACGTGCTACTCCCCCAGCAACTCCTCCTCGTTGGGAGTTATATTTTGTATATTCTTTCCATGTCTGCTCTGTCTCCCTTCCTTCGGACTCACCCTATTTTGCACAATTAGATGTCATTTAATGCTTGATAATTCGCTTAATGACAGGAACAACAACAATCATTTCCTAGCTGCAATTTAAATTGCGTCTTGTCGAAGGTTGGGGACTTAGTTTCCAGATAATTTTCTACATTTTAAGTTATACACAAAAATAATATTAAACTTTCAATTGGTTTATAAAAGTGTCACATTAGATGGTTAAACGATTGGCACCAATGATATAATTCAATGAAAATGCACAAAAGTCAATGACAGACTATTCAAAAGCTGTGGAAACACGCTCAATTGAAGACGCGTCAACTCGGTGTCAAGGCTTCAATTAGTTAAATGGAGTTGTTATCGCCTAAATTGATCCACAATTCAACCTTTGGAGCTCTATTGCAGCAATTACGGATAATGCTGGCGCGGGCATTAAATATTCATTAAGCGACAGGCAAAGTGATAAAAATGAGTGACAGAATCAATCGATAGTAGGACGCACAAGTACGTATATCGATTAGGTTCCACCAAGTCACCTAAGGCAACAGTTGGCCAAAGTACCAGTTGCCTGCTTTCGACAGAAAATTTGTAAATTAATTGCTTACGGGCTTTGAACAATCCGCCAAAATCATTAACACATCTTGTGGGCAGCTCTGTTTTGCGGAACTGTTTGGCTTTGCCGGCACTCTGTGCGGTTGCCGTGGTGCGGTTTGGCAGCTTTTGCTGCGGTTAATGCCACAAACTCAAATGTCAGGACCTGCCCGACGCTCGTCAAAGCCAGGTTGAACCGCACAGCCTATAAGCGGTATGTGTGTGTGCGTGCTTGGGGCTTTGTGTGTGTTTATGGCCAATTGAAAATGCATTATTTACGTCTCAAATGAACAATTCCGGCAGCCACTCGCTTTGGCTTTGGCGCCGTAAAACCAACCCGTGTTGCTAAGAAGATTTCCCTCCCCCTGGTCTCACATGTCACCCACTTTGCTGTGGCCCAAATCAAGGCGATCCGGGCAATCTTATGTAGCTACAACCACAGCCCCGGCAACAAAGCCAGCGCAGTACACGCACCCCAAGGCGACGGCAAGAGTATCTAATGGATACCAGGCCAGACAGCTGCAGGCAGGCACTTATTCAAGTACAGTGGGCACTCTCAAAGGGAAAGGGGATTAGGCCAAGAATTAAGGAGAATAATTTCAAGATCTTATATACTTTTGAGTCCTGAAGCAATTATTTCATCTGGGTTGTCGTAACATTAACGACGCCTTTAATTGCTAATGGTGTGTGTGTATCTGGCGGTTCCAATTACCGCACTCCCACTGTGGCCCCGAGTGTCTAATGGTTACCTATTCTCCTGGCGAAGACGAAGGGCCATCGAACGAAAAGGTGCCACCACAATCTCTGTATCTGTATTTGTATCTGTATCCGTGCCTATAGTATCTGTGGCTCTTTCTGCTCTGTATCGCTATTTGGATTCGTGTGTTTGTATGGGCGACAAGTACATCAAATTGTGTTTATGGGTGTGTGCCCACCAGCGAAGAAGAAACAAAAAAATTGTATCTATATCCTATTTGTTGGGGGGTCAAACAGGGGGCGGGGGAGCGACTTTTATAGGGTCACACGAGCGCGCATTTCTTCACAATTCACGACGTCGTCAAATGTTGTTGTTGCACTTGAAATAAAAAGCAAACCTTTTTAAAGAGCACTTAAATATTATTGGATAGAAAAACAATTTCTTGAGCTAGGAAATCCTTATCTTGTAATCCTTATCACGCTTCGGTTAAAGTAATAATTCTCTTCTAGAATTCAAATTTTTAATCCAATTTTAAATTTTATAAGATGGTAACTTTTTAAAATATATTTTCTTAAGTGAAAAATATATGTTTAACTCTGAATTAAAAAAGTAGTGTAATTTATAGGTGTTGAACATTAAAAGTATCCCCTCCTTAAGGTACTATGTAATTTCTTCCCGTGTGTATTTGTTTTTGGCCTCTGTTGCTTGATAGCTGCAAGCGCTGGTATATGTGTGTGCGTGTGTATCTGTGTGTGCCATGTTATATATTGACGTATCTGAGCCTCAAGACGTGCGCTTTACACTTCTGCGCCCGAAAAGCCACCAACAACAACAGCAGCAACAATAACAATAATAATAACAGCAACAACAACAAGACGAGGCCAAACATCATTTGCACGCGTGCTCTTTCCGCTCTTCGCACGAGAAGAGGAAGCGTGAGAAGAGAGAGAGCGAGTGAGAGGGCGAGGGTGAGGGCGATGGCGAGAGGGAGGCGGGGCCATGGCCCAGAGGCATCTTCGAGATACTCACTAAATATTTGCGGATAAATGGTGAAAATTTTGACTGCTTTTTATGCCCTGCTCCACGCGAACGAAGTGGTGTTGCTGCTCTACGCTTCTTCTGTTGTTGCTTTAGGCCCATTAAAGCGGCCAGAAGTTAATTCACTCCCACTCTTTGATTCTTTCCCTCTCACTGGCCCGTTTTACGGTTTGTTTTGCTTTGGATGCTTTCACTTCACATTCGGTTCATTAATTTGCATTTCTCGGGAGTCACAATTAACAGTTAGCGGCAGTGGCAGCGACGGTAACGGTTACGGTTGCGGCGGAAGGACAACAGCGACTACGACCACGATTACGAATACGGCCACATTCATCTCATCGCGAGCCCGGCGCGTACGTGAGACTAGAAGCCCGACTGATTGCACTCGACATTTTTATATCCCGATGCGAATACGATATCCTGGCACTGCTGCTCTCGCGTCCTCCGCCGTTGTTGCTGTTGTTGTTTCGCGCGCGAAGCCAAGAATGAGAATGAGAAAGAGAACGGCAATCTCCGACTCGAGACCGAGACCGAAAAAAACAACAGAGAAGCGCGTGGTGGTGGTCACACTGGAAAAATACCATAATAACACGCAGTGGAGAGAGCGTGGTTTGGAAGGAAGTGGAGAGGAGAGAGCGCAAAAAAATCGAAACTAAATAGAAGCAAGGGGGCAGCGGCGGCTGTGGTGGGGCCGCAAGGAGACGTGTGCGGTGCACCAAACACGTAAAATCACTTAGGCCCCCAGAAACAAAAGACCCCAGAGAGAAAGAGCGGCCAGGAGAGCCACAGAGCTGGGCAAAGGAGTGTGTGGGAGCGAGCAACAACAAGGACCCAAGGCGGCGTTGCCAGATGCGAAGGGCTGCGCTGGTCATGATAACAGGTGGTAGCACTGTTTTTCCGCTGATAAGGTTAACGCAACATAATAAATAAACTAATAAAATAATAAAAAAAAGGTGGTTTTGAAGTTTTTACGCTGCAAATATTCCCACAAGAAAAAAAAATAATAAAAAACAAGATCCATAGCAAAAAGAAAAATAAACAATAGAACCATGAATTGAATATAATACAAATATGTACATCTTATTCCCTGGTGTTTTCCTTTCTTCTCTTCCTGCTTCTCACAGCACAGTAGGCATTCTATATCATGAATTCCCTTAGACTAGGAACAACGTCAATTGTTATTCAACAAATTAATAACAGCAGGAAAGTGTTCCCGATATTTTTTAATTTAAATATTTGTGTATACTTTATGAATAAACTTTGGTTGAAAGTGAAAAGTATGCCATAAGGAGTGGAAATATCATTTTCGGCATACTTGTTACAGTGAAGACTTAGGCTTGTCTAACAAGAGCGTACTTTTGCTCAAAGTTCATCAACTTTTATTTCCCTAGTCGCCATACGCCACCTGGCGTTTACATTTGGCGCTATTTATTATGAGCCGTAATCATCAAACAACGGTTAACCGACAAAAAATGAAACGAAAACTACTTGTACTACACTCTCTCCAACTCTCTCCGTCAAACGCAGCACGTGAGACCGGAGAGAAACAGAGAGAAGATTGGGGCTCTGGCGCGCAGCCACCACCGAAACAATAACAACAAATACAGCAAATAACGGTAACAACAGGGAGCACATCAAAAAGCAACCCTCGAAATTGTGTACAGCAATAACAAAAACAAGCGGCGCTCTTTCAAATGAATCAAAATATGGATATGGATTATAATGCGAGAGTAAAAATGGGGCACAAAACGCACACACACATGCAGTCGTCAAAAAGGATGAAATACTACACGATTCTCTTTCCGACATTTTTATTTCCTTTTTTTCTCTCGAGACTTTTGGCAAAAGTTTATGGGCAATTTTACAGTTGCCGACAGCAATTTGCATTATTTCGAAGAGGCAATTCAATTTGTTGAAACCTGTTACAAGGGGCAGAATGAAGATATGAATATGGCTGGCAATAAACACGTCTAGCCATCTCACTCCCACCCTCAATCAATCGAAGTGTGTACACACTCATTTAAGTGGCATTCAATCACAACACAATTAACATGCATGTGTTTACTCAGAGGCTAAAATCTCACGCACTGGATAAACTATATAACTGAGTAAAGTATAAAGTCAACAATACAGCTGGCGTGAAATAGCAAAAAAGATTCCCACACACACGCAGTCACACCTTGATTTCTTTCCCGTGCTATCATATCAAAAAAAGAATTTCAAGGTATGTATCTGACCGTACGCATTTGTATCTAAGAGATTGGTGAGTCTTTGTTGGTGTAATTAACCAACATTAAAGGACAATGACTCCTAATAAACGCCTACTGATTGAACCTCAAACAAAAGCATTTACAACAGGTCCGAAATTTAATTCATAATCCCATCCGAGGGCTGAAATGTAATTTAGGTTATTTAGACATTTTGCGAATGCCAGAAATCTATAAAACAAAATTTTGTTTTCGCATTCGTTTGGCGTAATTTTTTTTTTGTTTAGTTTAGTTTGTCTGCATTTCTAAAGCGGTGGCAACGTATTTTTGGCTCCAGAGGAAGGTAGAGACGGCAATTGAAATGTAAAGATAGGATTGATTTTTTCAATATTGAATAATTTGGGCGTAACCCCTCTTTAGAAACTTTAGAAATACATTCATTTTATACATATGTACATGCATTTTATACCAATTTATATCGCTCTCGTCGATCTTTATTTAAATTCACAGCTTTTTGAACAAACTAATTATTTTAGTGGCAATTATAAATTTACGTTTGGCAATAATTCAGGTTCTCAAAAAATAATCACTAAAACTTTACCATAATTTAAATGCATTTCCAGATATTTCCAGACAGATTTATGGGATATAAATAACAGAATTATTTACCTGGAATGACAAATCAGAAGAGAGAAATTGGATTAAGATTGTGAATATACACAAATCAACACAAAATATTATAATTGGTTTACATTGAGAAAGATTAACATTTGTAATCAAAACATTTAACTTATAAACCACTTAATTAATTCATAATGTACAACCCACTGGGGCTCAAAAAAAGCATTTAAGAATATATTAAATATTGTTTATTATCTTATGACAGTGCCCTCATAATTCCCATAATCCCTTCAAGTGCTCTTAAAACACATTGTATTATTAAAACCCATACTTGGTGGGGGCAATTAGCGATGCGCAAATCACGACGATTGAGATTCGCGCTGATTTGCCTGCCGTCACCAATTGTCAGTCGAAATGGCTGTGAAATTGAGATTTCCTACTTGAGTGCAATTAAAATTAACTTCAAATGAAATCGTTAAAACTGACGGCCATTAGGGGAGCGAAAAGGGCGAACGGGAGAAGCGCTAGCTTGACCAGCAACTCCGCCCCGGAAACCAAAGTAAGGGCCCGGCCCCGCTCAGAATCCAGCAGTGGGATCTCCCAAAAGCCAGACAGAATCCCTCCCTTTAGAGCTACCCAGGCAGCCAGCTTCTTGAACTGGGCGGCGTTGAATGCGGCGCAATCAATTTGTCGACTAATTGACATACATCAGCCCAGTGAAGTGTGCTTAAAGCGCAATGAGAAATTATATTTTTAGCCTCGACAGCGCCCCTTCTTTTTTCCGCTGGCTATATTCGACGACTTCAGGCGAGTCAAGTTTTGCCATTCGCCGGGGTAAATGGGAATCAAAACGCGAAAACTCCATTAAAGTGGGCATCGACAAGGGGACTTGGACTGGATGAGGAGAGGTCATGAAGCATAAGAAATCAAAAGCCAACTACAAACCACCCATAAATCTTGATCATAATTTCCCATTATATGTGCCGCTGCAGGCGGTTCAATTGGGTGAACTTAAAATGGTTGTTATAAGGGGAATTATGAGTAGGATTATGCACAAGATTTAATATCATTATTTTTTCTTTATCATTCAGTAAATTGATGGTTTAATTTAATTAACTAGCGTCCGTTAAATAAGAAACTGGGTTGTAATATTACAAAAATAGAAAACATTAGTTATAGTCCTTATTATCTAATAATTTTGTAATCCTGAAAGCAGTATTTAATTTTCATTTTAATTATGTGGTGTCCCAAAATCAAAGAGAAGTGAAGGCTATTAATAGAAGTTGCCAGTTGATGTACTAATTTTTCAGTGAGCCGCACATCCCATCGCCATTGGGATCTGCATTCCGATTCCCAGTTCCGCTTCCCCATGCCATCGCCTTTTGAAATCCCAGAGCTGTCTGTTTGTCACTCAGCATATGGCGGGGATAATTAGTTTGCCTTCAGTGGCGGCTCCCCAATCATCCCTCCCTGTTCCTGTCCCAGACTATATTCCTATCGCCGTCTCTATCTGTGGGCATCTGCAGCCATCCTTATCGCTCCAGCTATCTTCGAGATGTGGGCACAATTGCATTTTGTTTCACATTTCCACAATCGCAGCACCAGCAGCAGCAGCAGCTCTCGTTCGGATTGCGTTGCCGTCTGCAGCTGTCTACATTAATTAATTCCTTTGAATGCATACACAAAACACAAACGCACACCGTCACCCACACCCGCACCCACAATCCCGATCCCGATCCCCTCTCGACTCTCCTCTATCGCCGACATCGGGTCTGGTTTTTGTGTGTGTACATATGTAAGTACTTCTGAATGTTCGTTCGTTGTTTATTCGCTTTATGTTGTGTAATATATCAAATTGGAGTAGAGAGATGATGGCGAGAGCTGGGCGAGATGCATTTAATAAATATGCAGATGCGCACTGAAACAACAGTGACGAAAAAACAACAACCGCAAACGAGAATTGACATTCGGGGCGAGCACTTTCCTACCTACCGACCTACCTCCTTCCCCTATTCTTTCCGGATTTCCCCTGTGGCATTATCTGGCAGGTCTTTTAGATTGACACGACATTTGTTGGATTTCGTAATTCATGAGGTGTGCCAGATCACTTCTGACAACCTAAGAGATAGTTAAATATCAGAATAATATGTTGAATTGCACAATGAGAAATTAGCTTTTGAGTAGAAAATCAAGTTATATAAAAAGTTATTCCAGGATATTTAGAAAAACCTTAAAGAACCCTTACATCAATGTTTTATAATTCTAAGGAGGCATTCTAAATGTATTTCAGTTTGTATTTAAACTAAACCCCATTTTCTCTCAGTACACTGACATCGTTTAGCGTAGCCCGCCAAGAGTCACCGCAATTAAGATTCCACTTGCATCTTTCGGTTTGTTTTTAATGCTGATTTATTTATGCCCAGTTACGTGTATTTCAGGGACCCACAAAGCCGAGCCCCCATCCACAGCGTCATCATTATGCGCCCAGACTGATGAAGTGGCCGCAGAGAACGAGGTGAGACTGGAAGCTGGATATAAATTCAGACAGATGAGGGAACGGGAGGAGGAACAGGAACATGATCTCCTCCCTGCGCGCAGGTTTCGCGTTTCATCTTCGAGCACCTGCCGTGCAATAACCTGACACTTGAGACCGAACCCGAAACATATTCTCCGCTTCACACTCTCTCGTTCTTACCTTTTTTGCGGTGTGATTATCTCCCCTCAGTTCCCCTCGCCTTCCTGCCGTTTCTCGTCCAACAACTCTTGTTTTGATTATGCTGATTGCAACAAATGTTATGGCCATTTTGGCCCGCTGACTGGCTTGCCTTCTGCCTCATTTTCAGCTCCTCCCTCCAGCCAGCCAGCGCTGGCTTAAACATTTGTTTGCACTTGACATTAGCAAAGTCATAACACAAATTTCCTGCCATGCACACCACCACCAACCACCAGCCACAAGAATAATAATAATACACACAGAAAAAGTATACATTAAAGCGGCTCTAACAAATTGCTGGTCGCAGCAGTGGCCCCAAAGTGTTGCCATTCCAGCTTTTTAAATGGAATTGGACAATTTTAAAATCCTTATGGATTTAAACTAATTTTTTTAGAACCCCTAAAATGTTAAAATTAATATTAAGTTTAAACGATACATTTTCAAATCGATTTTAAATCATAATTCGGCAAACACTTTATTCTGAGTTTCCACAAAACGTTAGTGAAAAAATTCTCAAGTACGAAGTTAGCGCTGCTGCTGATAAATATATTTTTTTAAGCCAATTCTAGCCACATCTACTCTACGAGTCTAGCGATTTTTGTGGCACTCGGCGACAGGTAACAGCACTTGCCACAGTCTAAAGCACTTAAGAGCGCCGTGGGGAGGGGATGTGAAGTGAGGCGTTCTGGGGACAGACAGACATCCACAACAAAACGGTAAAATTGTCATTTACAAAAGCCAACGCGTGCACAGGTAAAAACTCGTAAAAAAAATACAAGGGGGGCAAGAGCAAACAGAGAATAAAACAACCTACGGCTGCCAAACGCTCGTCGCACGTGAAAGTCAACGAACTGGAACACCCTGCCTGAACCCCGCTGGAACCCACAGACACACCAGATACGAGATACCAGATACAGTAACCCCCGCAACACCTGACCGCTGTCTGGCCGACCACCGCAATAACTCGAAAAAAAAGGGTCTAAATTGCATGAACAACAGGTCCGGTCCAGCAGCCAACGGTAAAGCCAACATATGACCATTGCTTTCCCCGCTTTTCCGGCTCCAGCTCTTTACCTTTTTGCGAACCTACGCTGAGGACCCGCTCCACACATGACCGTTAATTTGTTATTGTCGCACAATTTGCGATAGGCACTCAGAATCCCAAATTGTATCCCGAAATGGGCAGTCAATTCGGGCATAATCAACTGCAGATACTTTTGTTACCGGCCAGAGATCAAGTGTCCCCGTCTACGGTGGCGAATTGATGATACGGCCAATTGAATTCGTATCTGCAAGCGTTTTATGGCCATCCAAGGAACCCGACCCAACAAAAAAAAAAGGTTGTAAATGCATAAAAAGAAGGTTGGCCGGATACAAATCTGAAATGGGGGAAGAATTCAATTGCAAGGTGTCAGGAGAGCATTTAGGGGAAATTATATTTATTTCCGGGGTTATTTGAGCCATCTGGATTAAAGGCTTTTGTAAGCAGAAAAAATAAAAATTATGGTCTATTAGAGAACACGCTGTAGTTTATAAATCCTTTTATTGTTTACAAAAAAATGTTATATTTATTTGTTGGTCTTTATTATGGGAGTTATTAAGTTTGATCTTAATAGGCTATTTCCATACATAAAAAATATGCAACTCAATTATAAAGCTCCTTTGATATTACTAGTATTTTGCAGCTGAAATAAATGCAGTTTTTATAATATTTATTACCAGCAATAAACCGCACATTTATATCCAATTATTTTGTGGCAATTTTAAATTACACTACAGTATCGATTTCTTTATACTTTAAGTTATTTAATAAATTTCCCAACTCAATGGAACGACTCAAGGGGCATTTCAAAAACCCATTTGGAAAGCAGGGCAACCCACAGAACCCTCTCTGCGTCTATACATCCCCAGCTCCCTCGATTATGTTCGTTCCGTTGGAGGAAAGGAAAGAGAAGAATTTAACGGACAATTTTATTTTGATTTCGTTACTCGATTCTTTTGGCCAGATTGGCCCTGGACGGCGACGTGTACGTTTTATGGCCAATACGTGTTTCGCCCGACAATGAACAATAAATTTGTTCGGCCTTTTTTTCTATATTTTTGTCTGTTTTGGCTCCAACCACTTTTCTTTTGGCTTTACACCATCCATTTAATATTAGAAAATGGACAGCAACTGAAAACTTTAGCGGCGAGCAGGGGCAATCAGAATCAGACAGCCTTTTCAGCAATCATTCACTCAATCGATGTATTCCAATATGCACAGAGCAACATCAAAGGTCAGCGGCGGCGGGGTGTGGCGGAGTCTCGTGCTGTGGGGGATTCCCCGGGGTGGATAAAGGGGTTCCGGCTGCTCCCTGATGGTTGGTTAGACACAATGCTTAGGGCACATCGAGCCGTGTAATTAGATTGTCACACTGAAGTGGCTGCCGCCGTCCTCAGGCGATGTCACTTCACTTTGGCCAGAGTCATTATGCCCGCTTGACTGATTCACTCCTTTTTTTTTCCTATACCTTGTTGGTGGGTAGGTTAATATTGATCAGATGTTTCAAATAGAGGGAGTACAGAAAACCTCCTAAAACTTTTTCCCTCTTTATCTGTTTGAGTTCCCACACAGCTCAAATGCGGAAAGGGATACAATTACCATTCGTCAGCAAACAAAACAAAAAGGGTTCGATTTGGTCGCGTGCCTTAAGTTATGAATTTAATTCAGTAATTCGAGTCACCGCAACAGTGTCATATGCCGCTCCATCAAATGTAGGGGATAATCGCCGTCCGGTTATTAATTAAATGTGTGCTCGGGATAAATGCAAATAATTTGAGCGCTCTCCCAGTGGCCGCCGCAGACAGCGCAGCAGGTGGACACAAAGGATGAGCTGGAAAATGGATGCTGGCAAAGGACCAGCCTGGTCCATTCATTTAGTGTGCGAATATGTAGGTGTGTGCGTATTTGTGTGCGCTGACAAGGAGTAATTACGAAATGCAATATGACAAACGCACAGAGATATGCCGCAACGTAAAGCTGCAGATCTCAAACAAGCAAACATAAATAAAATATGGCCCAAAGGCTGCATATTGCACATTATTGAAGGCAGAAGCGGCGGCCAAAAGATAGTTAGGCTTCCTCAAATCCTTTCAAAGGAACTGTAGCTATCACATTGCCAACTGAGCACTGATAAAATATGAAAATAGTGTAGATTTTCATGGAAATGTGATATTTGCTAGAAAATAAACTAAAGTTCCACAAGAGTGTTTTCCTTTCCTTTTAATTTAATGAATTTTTGCAGAATGTGTACATATTTCCATAATATTACTAATACACGTGTTTTGTTTGTTGCCTGCATTCACAATCTTGATTTCTTAAATTTTATACTTTTAATAGCTTTTAAAATATTCAGATAAACTCTTTAAATATGTTTAAATATTACAATAATTTTAAATTAATTTTTAGTTATTTTTGCTTGTTACACAGGAAAGTTTTAAGGAAATTTATACTCATTTTAAATATTTTCTCTACTTGGCTCTCTTACAGAAGTATATACCAGTAACAACACACTCGCCCAAAGACACTTGCCAAGATTAGCCAGCAAAGTCTAAGAAAGTCTGGTGTTATTATCTGTCTGACGGCCCAAACAGCATTTAATATGAAATGTCGAGACGGCAAATGAATGCCAAAAGGGTTATGAAAATAAATTCAAGACGATAAAATCAAAGTGTTGCAGACGACGGTGGTAGCAACAATGAATGAAAACCAAAGCAAACTAAAAGATGTCCATTATTGTACTCTGCCCAAAGGCATTTGCCATTTGGGATGATGTATGACAGGCTGCCAGTAGGTATGTCAATGGATATCGAAGAAACTAGAAAAAGGGGTCGAGTAAGTGTGATATTTGCTAAATTAAATTAAATTTACCATTGATTTCCTGGCTAATAAGTTAAATTTGTTGTGACACATGTCGGGCTTATTTACCTAAATTCAAGGTTTTTTACTTAATCAAAAGGATTCTTCACTCAATCCTTATTTTTGATTTATTCAGTAGCAAAATATCAATTTCGCCAACGTTTTTCGCAAATGCTATAATAATACTTTGATAGTCCATTCCTTCTACACATTTTTCCCACTATTACATATTTCCTGCCGTCAAAAGCATTGATGTAAATTCGAGCGTTGCAAATTCATAATTCGGCCAAGTATTTTGTTTATTTTCCTACTTTTTGTGTTGTGTTGTGGGTCAAAAACTCGGAGAATCTCGCACAAATTGCCTCGTCCCAGGCGATTTCGGTACACACAAAAAGCTAAGAGGCAGCGATTTCGAGGCAATTAGGGCGTGGTCGTCGGTGCGCCGCCGTTGAAACTGTGCCAATACTAACAAATACTGGCAAAAGCCAAAGCAAAAACACGGCCAAGAAGCCGTTCCGGGATGCGAGAGGGGGCATTGCGAATAGTTGCAGTCGCAGCTGTTTACAAAATGTGTTTGCTTTAGCATAATATTTAGATATTTTGCGGGCAAGTGTAAGAATTGATGGCAAACAATGCCCCATGTGCAGAAATAAGTCAACATGAATGCGAAAATCATTAATTATTTGTTTGCACACACAAGCACTCCGAAATACTTTATGTCTGAGCTTGGCGAGTGTCCAGAGGTTGCGGCCAAACATCAAAAAGACAGGCGGCGGTTGGGCGCAAACAGTTTGCCGCCCTTGTCGAGTGCCAATTAGGACCGGAATATCTAATCCGATTATCAGGTGGGGTTTGAGCTCCCGACAGACAGACAGGCAGTCATTGAAATATAGGAGAGCAGGATTTGTGAATATTATTGCGGGGGCTTTTAAAGTACATTGATTTTTATTTAATAATGCCTGCTCCAATGGAAACCCTTTGAACCTTAGCTATTATAATATGCATTCAAAAATTACGCAAAAATATCCAACTATTAAAGTGCAGCATCATACATTTTAAAAGTTTAAGAATATACAAATTTATAATCGCATTACCAGCATTTGGTAATTTTGTTTGACATAACCAGGCAATAATATCATCATACATTGTATGTATACCACTAAAAAATACAATTAATTTCTTACTAATTCACCGTGTATCTTTTTCTACCTTGTTTGAATTATTTAAAAAGTCCTAACAAACTTTGTTAAATTTTCCAGAGCACCTGCATAAGACCTTATTAACGAGCCAGAAACAAATCAAACAGTCGGAAAATGCTGGCTAAGCTTCTAAAAATGGTTCACACCTTCCACTCGCACACACACTGGCGAGGTGTGTAGGCAGATTTCAGCAATTAATTGCAACTCAGTGTTGGGAAAGGGCTCGCCCTCTCAATGGGTCAGGTCAAGTGGGTGCGGGTGGGCAGAAATCAGAAAAAACAGCAGTGAGAAATGCTGACAGCCACGGAATATGTTGTAGTTGGCCTATTAAGAGTCAGCGAAAAAGCGCCGAATGGTAAAATAAAATAAAACATTTTACAATTTATTATTTATCATTTCTGCGGGTCTTGAGCGCTTGCCAAAAATATATTTCGATATCGGTCCATTCATGCATGGTGCAAAGGCAAAAAAGAAAACTAAAGATACTTTATTTTATTTTTGCATTCAAGCATTTATCTTCACTAAGCTACATCTCCGTGTATTATCTATTTTATTATATTTTAGGGTGCTAATGCCTCCCCATTGAGCAAATGTGGGTGTGTCCCAAGAGCCGTGTGTGCTAATTGGCCAACTCAACTCTAACAATTCGCTTTTATATTATCTGGGGTTCATTGCCACGACATGCGAAGTAATCATTTATATTTCGCACTGACTCAACTCGGAACAATCAAATTGCCAAATTATATTAGCCATAAAAGCCCGAGGCGTAGAAAGAGGGGAGCATTTGGCTTTATTGCCGACACGGAACAAAATAATGATGATATAAAAATAAAATCAATGTATAACATTATATTTATACATTTTGTTAACAGTAAATAAATCTTTAATGGCTTTGAAGTAACAAATATTAATTATCCACAAATTAAGAAAAAAAAAGTTGAATGCAAAACTGTATCGTGGGATTTCTGTCAGTGCATAACTGTTTGCCTTTTTCTGGGCCTATATATATTAGAGTAATTATTTTTTTAACCCACAAACGTCAAAGCTGACGGCAGCTAATGTTGTAGCAAAAGTAATTTCTCAAAGCCCTCTACCTTAATCTTCTTTCTGGACCCCTATTCCTCCCCTGGACATTCGCCTCGGTCCCTCTTGCCACATAATTGCGGTCAAAATATTGGTGTCGTAAATTATTTATATCAATAATTTAATATTTAAAACGGGAAGAATCGTAAAAATATATGATTTCTTAAGCCTTTTGCAAGTTGTAATGCAAGGTGCGTCAAAATTTCATATGCCAGAGTACCAACGACAGAGCCATTTTAATGACCGCAACTGTGTGCACACACATCCATTTGTGGCTATTTGTTGCTGGCTGTTCTTTTTGGCGGCTGTCTGTGGGTCCAAAAGGGGGTTTCCCGAAGGCGGGTTCTGCTTCGTTGACCGGGCAGCAGAGGAGGGCGGGCA
Organism: Drosophila ogumai; assembly: GCA_018904815.1. Taxonomy (NCBI): domain Eukaryota; kingdom Metazoa; phylum Arthropoda; class Insecta; order Diptera; family Drosophilidae; genus Drosophila; species Drosophila ogumai. The sequence continues at coordinate 27,189 of JAEIIJ010009153.1, read as the reverse complement.
GGTCGGTTCGCCCAGTTGGTTGCGCTTTGATTGCTTTGTGTCGTTCTCTGGGGCCAAATGGCTGAACCGAGCCAAGCCAAGCCGAGTTGAGTTCAGTCGAGTCGAGTTGAGTTGAGTGACTGCCAGACCGCCAAAGTCCCCAAGTTATGGCCCGCTGTGCGAGTGTGTGCATTACGTAGGAAATTAGTTTTAATCCACTTCCTCGACTACCGTCTTGGCCACGTTTTTATGAAGCCATTCGCCATCCGACGCTAGCTGGGGTCTCCTTTAAAAATTGCCTCGTAAATAAATAAGAAGCCATCAAGGACTTTCGGCCAAGGATCATCATCATCTCGGTTGTCAATTAGTCTGTCACGTGCAGGTTCTCTGCAGTACATCATTTAGAAATCTCTTTCTTGACGCGCCGCAATTACTTGGGCTTATGTTTATGGCATCAAGTGTGCCTTCTTCTCTTCTCTCCTCTTCCCTCGGTACCCCAATTAAATGTTAAGTAACCCCAAAAGGTCGTTAAACCTCAGTTGGCCCCCAAGATTTAGGTAGAGATAATTTGCGTCAGAAATCATTAGGAAACTTGGGTTCTGTTGTTTGTGGGCAAAACTTGTTACCAACTTCCAGAAGGCATACATATATCCAGAATTATTTAGCTACCGTTCTTTGTTGCACGTAATTATGAGATTTATTTACCTGGAATGACAAAACAAAAAAGAAATCAGATTAACACGGGGAAATAAACACAATTAGCATGCATGTTAATTAGCATATGACCACTTTGTTAACTACGATTATGAAAGTCATTTCTTTCCAATACACAGATAGTCCGCATTAATGCCCAACTAGTAACGAATATTTAAAGAAAACAATTCCAAAGCACAGTAAAACACGCTTCGAAGTTTTTAAGCTCCTTAAATGGAATCATATACTCATATTTAATTTAGGTTAAAACGAATTAAATAATCTATATTTTTAAATGTGCGTGTAATGAGTTCAATTCGCTTTGCTACGAAATCGATTTATTTTGCCTATAATAATATCTGCTATTGTTTTTCGATTATTATTGTAATAGTTATCGAAGTCTTGATACACCTGTCGAGCACTGACTGTCACCTATCGATCAATCTTTTTCTAGCTGGAATTTTCTCCATCTTTCTCGCTCTCTGACCTCTAGAGTTTTTTCCCACATTAAATGTGAAATAACTTGGCCCATCAATTCCGAGCACTCGTCAACAAAGCCCAGGTAGCTAACTAAAACAACAGTGATGGTGAGTTCCTTTAACGATGTAGTATCCTCAACAGTGAGGCAAATTATTACCTTTTTAGATGGACAATTGCCCCATGGTGAAGGAGGTAGATGAATATAGGGAGAGAGCGAACCTGCGAAGGTGGTCCAGTGGTAAACATAACCTCATCGCAGGTTTATCTGTCAATCTCTCTCGCTGGCCCTGCCCGCCCCCCAACTTGCTCTCTCTTTCTCACCGTACCTATGCAAACACAATGAGCGGCCAAATGACAGATACACACACACAGACAGCCAGACGGCGATTATAGAGCAAAGAAGAGCAAGAAGAGGAAGAGCAACAGCAAGAGGAAGCATACGGAGCAAGAACAATGGAAACAACAAATACATCTCAGGTTGCGGTGTGTGTGTATGACGACAACTAATGGATGAGCTTTGCTCTGCTGCTCTCTTTTTGTCAGCCCCACTCCTCCTCCCCCCCCCCAGTTATTCGCGTGCATTTGGCGTTGCTGTAGTAGTTGTTGTCTTGGCCACTGGCGAAATTCAGTTTCCAAGTGAAACGCAATATTGCAGAGCGAAATGGGATACACACAAAAACACACACTTTGTATACCCTGAGTTACAGTTGTTGCCCGGAAGTACAAACTTTCAGATACAGATACGGATACAGATATGGATTGATCGTAGATATTTAATTTAAGATCTAATCGCAAATAATTTCACTGTTCAATTCTTATGAATATAATTTTTCAAATAAATAATAAATATAAATAAATTTAAGATTCATGCTAAATTTTAGTATATACGTCTTTATGACCGAGGTACAAGTTACCCAATAACCATAAAACAGCAAATTATTCGTGTTCCATAACCCAACTCAATAAATAAATAAATTCAGAATCCAATTACTCTCCATTCTTCGAACAGCGACTTCTATGCTGCGAACTTAGCCTATTGCATTTGTTTGATTTGTGCGAGTAGAAGGCCAACTAAAGTTGGAGCCACCCATGGAGAGGCCACTCCATCGCATCTGCAGTGAGCTCCATATCCAGCCGTCTTACAATTATAACTTTTTCCGCACAGCATCAGCAAGTCGGCTGCTCTCAACTATGTACATCATCCTGGAGTAACCCACCATGTAACCCATCCAGCCATCCAATCCATCTTCAATTTCGGCAAGACGAAAAAACGCTATAAGCGAATCAATTCCTAAAGTTTCGCTCTGTATGCGTGCCTGCGTCTGTTAGATACATTCTTACAACAGGTAATAGTTTTGTTGGTTGGCCGGTTGCCGGGCACAATTGCTGAAAATAACCCGACTCAAAGGAACTCGAACCGAAGAGGCGGAGGTAAAAATCAAGAGGAGAGCCAAGGTAAGTGGCTGGTCAATTTTTGTTGCTGCTGCAGTTTTTGCAGCTGCCCAGCAGACGGATAAAGACGATGGATGCTACCTGTGCTGTGAGTAAACAACCCAGCGAGTGTTATCCTTCTACGCTTTTACAGTTGTCGCCAGAAGGATAGCTACTTATAATATTTATTATTATTTTTTGTATGACCAATCTAAGAAGCCTATATAATTAAAAGAATTGGTTAAGGAAACCTTCAGGGTTCTGAGAAATTATATACAAAAATGTAATTGATTATTCAAACAATGCATTTGAGAAGCTCAATTATCTTGACCTCAACTGTGTCTTGAGAGAGTTTGTGCCATGCCATGTTTGCCTCTCTGTCAATAAGCTCCGTGTTTTCGTTTTCCTCCTTTTCTCCTTCCCGGCTCCGCTCCTTTGTGCGGTTCATTGTTCCTGATTGAACTGCCTTGGATTAGGAGGAGCTGGCTAAGCGAAATACAAGATGCCGATATGGCCAGCAGGTATTGTTTGGATTACATGCAACTACCGACAACTGCGTCGCTGGCAGATGCTTTTGTCCGCCTTCAAAGATACACCACTCGTATCCTCCCCGAGAAATCCCACAGTTTGCAACCATTATCGACTATTATACGCTTTGGTTGCAGCTGCCACTCTCTTTATATTTTGCTATTTTTGACTCGGATTATCTGCAGGTAATTAGGCGAATCCTTAGCTGTAATTGATTGATCACTGCCTGATCTTGACGGGGCGAAACAGAGGGAATTAGGGGTGAAATGCCGGGTTAAACCAAGCCAATATTTAGCACTTGAAGATAAATCTACACACTATATCCAAAAGTGACCTGACAAAGAATGCTCGTAAAATCGTTTTCATGGCCGAGTGCCCCCAATCGACACCCCATCGAAATTGTAACAATAAAACCCAACTCTTTTTTGAGAGGGAGTGGCTGGTGTCTGCCGGTTCTGAGTGAAACATCTCCGATTTCCTCAATGAAAAGTGACACCGAGTTGACAATAATTGGATTATGAAACAAACTGTTGCTGCCATAGCAATGTCAACTTGAAAGTGAACAATCGAGCGGAGGAACTGGAACTGGAAGCGAACCATTCATGCATATCATCATCGTTTATGGCAGCCACAACAGCCACAGCTCACCCTTGCCATGCCATGCAAATGCCCTGGGAAAGTGAGTGCTTCTCGGTGTGCCTCTTGGTGCATCGCTGCTGGCACGAGTGGTATGAGCTACGAGGTGTGGGGGCCCTATTCACTTTCAAAGTCAGGTCATAATACACCAACTACGGGTTCCAGTCCTAATCCCCTTACCATTTCCATTTCCCATCCCGTAATATACAAAGTTTTCTTCGAACATTTTCACACAAAGTTGAGCTCCAGTTTTGCAGCTGGCCAGCAGCAGTAAGGTCATTGTATGCCTTCCTCCGACTTGGAACTGGGTCAACTTCCTTGGGGTTCCCCATTCGTGCTGCTTTCGATTTTGTTGCACTTTGGACACTAACCCTTTCTCTCCTTGCGGCACGCGATCGCAATTAACCGGCATTTAGTAACTCAGACGCCTGGCGGTGGGGAGCCACCTACAAAACTATGATTCCATGGATACACAGGTAATAAAAAGAAGGCGAGACTCGAAATTTAAATTTTTATTAATATAACAGGCGCCTTAACTTTACCTAAAACAAGCTGAAATCAATTTTAAATTAAATCTATATCCCAGATTGTTTTATAAATGTACAAAAATTCGTGTCCCTTATTTTCTAGCAAGCCACCGGTTTTTTACTGTGCAGAAGCGGTGGATTCTCATTCTCTGCCAAAATTCGCAGCTGAAAAGCTTCATAACTGCCTTCAACGATCTGGACACTTGTGCAAATGTTTACCGCCGCTGAATTCACAATGAGCCATTCCAAGAGAATGGGCCAAAACCCGATTCAGAACCAGAACGGGAGCGTGAACGGGGACCAAAAACGCAGCCGAGAGGCATGAAAATTACCAAGCGTAGCGGAAGGCGAAAAGCAAACTCGAATTCGGTTTTATTATAATAACTGGCGGCAGAAATGATGCTCAAACATGCATATAACACATGTACTTGAGCATATCTACCGTATACCGAAAGTTTCGTTATTTTAAGACTGTTGGAAATCCACTAATCGAAATTATTCACATGCGTTTAAGCTTAAATATTTATAATTATATGGCCTAAACTTTATAAAATACAATTAAATTAATTGTTGAGCTAATAATATGCTTAAAATACATGCTTAAATGTTCTTGTTCTGCATATATTTTGAATAAGAAATATAATTTTAAACAAATATTACAATGATTATAACAATTTGTTTGGTAAAAACTTGTACAAAAATAAACTAAGGAAAGAATAATGGCTAAAAAAAAAAAAAACTGAATTAGCCAAACATTTCTGGCGGAAACACATGAGCAGACTACCCCTTGCTTGAACATTCAAAGACCATTAACCCATTAACCAACCATGGTATGAAGAATCTCCTCCCGCTCCATATCTGCTAATGCGAATGTCAAGTGGCATTGTAGTATGCATTCTGCACACATGAGCGATCCGGATACCCCCGTTGAAAGTGGATGACATGCAAAATGCATCCGCTGGAGTGCAGCAAGAGGCCGGCGGCTTTTCCCCCACAGCTTGACAGGCGGCTCTGAATTTGGTTAATAATGCAAGTTGGCTGAGCATTCGGAAGTGCATGTTCCATTACGTGTCGAAGTTTGTCAAACAGAAAACAAGTCGAGCCACAAAACACATACAATTCCGTCAAGTGGGAATAGGGAAACGATGTAACTCCATCTGCTTTCTGGTGGTCAAATGTGAAATTCCAAAAAAACAAAAGGGGTGGTGTTAAAATCTGCTAATATCCATTGACAGTCAGATTATGTTTGTCAGAATATAGCATATAGCGTATAATAGGGATTATTTTTTGTTTGAATGCCCTTGTAGCATAAATTTGCATTATTTTCATGCATTTCACATTGTTTTTTAATGTGAGCTCAGCATAATAAATGTTTAAATGTTTATTTGTCCAAAACAAGAGAGGGAGTGAAGGTTCTCTGCTCTGTAATTAATGTGAAATTAATAACACCATCCTATTTGGATTAAATCCAAAATCTAAAGTCCTTTATATTTTTCATTATAAATGTAGTAATTGGAAATAAGTTGATAATAATAATAAGAAAATAAAACACAATTTCCGCTATTTTCCGTTTCCTGCACTATCAACTTTCTCACTCTTTTCTCTAATATAGAAAACTTCTGCGGTTTTGATTGCAACGTTGCCAGACTTCAAAAAGGAGAGCAGCACACAAGCAAATGTCGAAAATTAATTATGGCTCCCCATATACAACAACACAGCACACGAGAAACAAAAACAAAAATCAAGAGCGGAGCAATAACAACAACAGCGAAATGGAGGAGAGAAATAAACAACAGCCAACATATGCAAAAAGGCAGACAGGACGACGACAAGAGGAAGTTGTGAAGTGGAGACTGGGAAGCGGAGATGGAGAGAGGAAGCGGAGATGGAGCTCAGCAGAAGGTTCAAAAGTTGGGAGTTTGCGCGGCAGCCGCAAAAAAACCTGTACAGAAATTATCTATAATAAAAATGCAAAACTTTCCGTACGCACATACATTCATACAAACAAACATCATTGTACATATGTATGTATGCATCGAAAAAAGGGTTGAAGAAACGACATGTCGAAAATCAAAAACTCTCGACTCTCCGGAGAGCCAAAAAACAGGAACAGCAACAACAGCTATTGCAGCAATAACAAGCGGAGAAACAAACGGGATAAATGACAGATGAAACGCACGCGGAGAGCGAGGTTACGTATGTGTGTGTTTTGGTCCTGCGAGCAAAGGTGAGCAGCAGCGAGTAATATTAATCCTCTGGTGCTGGTCTGGAATCGGGATTCGAAGTGGGCTTGGGCAGAGTTTGCTTTGTTCGCTAGCTTGCTTGCAGATCAAACCGGAATATAACCCCTAATGAAAACAGCACAACACCGAAACAACAACAAATGTTACCGAATCGATTAAATGGTTGTGAGTAAGGGCATCAAACCACGCCGCACACACACTCTAAATCACAGCGAAGACTGAAAAATTAGAATATCTACTTATTTAAATATTTTCTAATTTACATATACATACATATCTGTGTGGAATTAAAAGATATATACATAATTATGATGATTTTACAGAATATACTTATGCATTGATAAGTATTATAAACTTTAAATGATTAGAATTACCTAAGCAATCAAATAAAATTATTTCATAACTTGTTTATATTGTTAAGAATTTATAAGTGGATTAGTAGTAATAGCGGCTTGTTAAATTAGTTAAATAACCTAAAAAGGCATAATATCAGCAGATTTGTATGTCCACTTTTGAAAAACCTTAATGGTTTCTAATAAAGTTGCTATAGGTGTTGGGTGCATGTCTAACTGGCGGATGGCAGCCGCATATCCGTTGCCGCCATATTAGACTTTCCGGGCGCAAAAATAATTTATACCCAGCTTGCGTCTGACCCCCCTTTATCCCTCAGCAACCCAATAGCTACGATTTACTACCAACACTTTACAACTGGCACACTGAAAGGGCGAATTCCGGACTTGGATGATGCATGGACAGCCTCGGAAATTGGTCGATTAGACGGGGGAATAAAGGACATGAGGTCCTCGATTTCCAAAGCAGTGTTGGTAAATTCATTTTGACATATAAATGGTATTGCTTACTATTCGGCGCGGTAATTGTTGAATTAAGTTAAGTGTAGAACTAAACAATTTGTATCTGGCTTTGAAAAAGATCCATTTTTACTTGCTTTGTGAACGTTAACCGTTCCTAATTTGAGTAAAACATATTTCCATTTCACATGCCCTTTTGTCCTTATAAATATTATTTATATGTATATATTACATTGCCTACTTTTCTGCGTCTGTGTTTGGTTAAAAGATTTTTCTTTTTTCCCTCGAGGAAATTGACTCCGACTCGAGTCTTCTGCTTCAGTTTTCCCATTGTTATTGGCGCTAATTCCGACGTGCTCCCAAAAACAATTTCCTGAGAGCGCATTCGCGATTGTCGTCGGCATCGTCGTCGTCGTTTTCCACATCGTCTTTTGGCCACTTCGACTCGCCCCGATTTTTTAATAGATAGATACACATCGCAGCCAGCGGCGCGATTAACCCCCAAAAAGAAGTGTCAACTTTTAACTCAACCGCCAAGTGGCCAACCCCAAGGATTTGTGTCATTGTGAAATAATTTTGTTAATTCAGTTTCGGCAATAAAAAAGCTATTCCTACAGGCTTTGTTAACATGATTTTTTGTTTTTTAATATTTATTTAACCGTTTTTATTTGAGATTTTTTAATATAATAGTTCGAATTTTGAAAATACGTTTATAGGTTTAACTGTACGCTATGCCGTTAAATTTTTGTTTTTGTTTTTAAGTATAAAAATACATATTTATTATTATTATTATTTTGACAGTTGCTTCTGCTAAAAAGCTAGACAAGTATTAGACAAAAACTTCCTTTATCTAACAACCAGTGTAATAACTCTTCAAAATAAAGTGTCAAGACTTATTGCAAACTCCACAAAAGGTTGGAAAAACCACAAGGATTCATGTAATTTGCTATACCAGACGCAGGACGCTAGATGAGAAAAGTTCGCAAGCTTTTTCCAGAAATCAAAGCAATTTCATTAGGGAAAAGAGGAAAAACAGAGAGTGAGAGTGGAACAAGAGCGGGACGGGGAAGTTAATAGCCCTATGCGTTGCTTTGGCAACTTTTGCCAACTTTTTGCTGTCCCTTTGTGTGCCAAGATTAATGATGTGCCCTGAGGATGACGATGCTGCATGAATGCTTGGATTTTCCACTGTGAGGGGGAATCGGTTTGGGGACCCGTCTATATGCTAATCAAATTTTCATCTGCCAACATTGTTCTTGGCCTTGCTTGGCACCCGTAAATCATTATACAAAAGCGAAAAAAAGCTAAGAGCAATTAGGCGCATAGAGCAACAAATGCACTGATAACAACAGCGTGGGTCTGGAAAGAAATTGCTGGAATATATCCGAAAGGCAGAGAGTTCGCGGAAAGCGGGAGAGAAGAATTAAAAACTCTCTTTTTGGCACCCATATACTCTCCGAAATCTCTCTGTTGATAAGCAAATACAATTTCTAAAGAGTGTAATGCCGGGCACGAGGAATAAGTTGTAGTGAAGCTCTAAAAAACACGAATATTAGCTCTTATAAGCAAACGTATAAATCGCTGTTTATATAATATGTAACTCGGCATGAGTCATCTAGCAGGGGAACGTGTCAGCATTACTAATCACTTAGAGCAGATAAAGAGAGATACAGATACATTGTGAAGTGACTGATAATATATATATGCTAATAAGTAGTTTTAAGCAGTGTACAAAAAATTTTAAAATTGAAAAAAAACAACAAATTGTTTAACAATGGATTCTGTATTATTTAATTTGTACTGCATTTACACTTCAACACGTAGCACTGTACCCCAGCAAGTTATCGCTTATCAGTTGGTTAATCCCAAATAAACAAGCCACATTACGACATTTTAGACAGTACAAATTTCTATACAATCTGAATAAAGACCTTGATAAGGTCTCATTTATTTATTGATTAATAAATAATGCCCAAAATGCTCGACCGAACTGTCAGCAAAATACAATTAAACGTGAAAATTCAAATTGCTACGATTCCTAATGGCACCTAATGGTCCGGAAAATCGATTTCACCTTAAAAAGAACTTAATGACGCTTTGTCACGCTTCCACGTGAAGAAAAGCGCGAAAATCGAAGCAATAGCAACAAATCGAATCAGATTGTCTGCAACGCCTACAAAATGTGTTTTGTGGTGCTTCTGCTTTTGGCTTTCTAAATTGAGTTTAAGCGGAAAATTCACAATAAGGCGGTGGGCCTCAGGCAATGATAATAATAATAATGTTAGTCAATCAACTAGTAGGTGGAATAGATTTTTACAGTGTAAACACTGCCAACACCAACCATCATATCGCATGTAAACAGTGTGAATATCGATAACATTCTCTGTACTGGCAGGAAATAAGGTCAGCGTAGATTAGGAAATTGCAGCGAGTCAAGCAAGAATTGTGAAGAAAAAACTTTCAGAACCGCAAGTAAAAAGTAATTTTTCATCTATATCACTTGACATTAAAATAATCAAACCTCTTTATTTTGCCCATTTAAAGGGCTTTTACCCTGTTCTTTTTGTTTATATGTTATATTATATACAATCTCTATAAAAGAACACATTTTTGAATTTTTTAATGATAAGTTACAAAATAATTTATTGGAAATAATTGTTTCAATAATTTTTTTTATGTCGAAGCCATAAAGTACTTTGTTTTTATTGTTCTTAAATTGTATCTTGTATATTTTTGATATGTGAAAGTTTTGACTTATACTATATTTTATTGTTATAAGATACTCGCACAAAATACTGGTTTAAGTTTATTGTGTTTAATTTAAGTGGAAACGGAAGTCATGTTCAGAGTATCATAGGTCATAAACTAGTTAGAAAAACTGCCATAAACCGGTTATCCGCAGTTGCACTTCGTCCATCAAGCCGAATTTTACACCCCAATTACCTGTGTCTACGCGAACTCGTTCGAAACTGGCTAGCTCGATTGTTTCGATTTCGGGCAACAGCCGGCAATTGTTGGCAAATGGCTATGTTGTGATCGCAGTTGCAATAGAATATATGGGCGGATTGTCGCTAGCCACGCTTATTCATTCAATTTGCTGGCACGTTTTGCATTACACACGACAACCCTGACCTACAAAGCGGCGTATAATGAAAAAAAAATCAAGCAAACTGCAGCCCGTTTGTGTTGTTTCTGCTGTTGGCCGGCGCTTGAGCAGAGTTTACATTGAATGTTATAAATAAATTAAAGGAACGCATACACAGGTGGGCGTGGGTGTGCTCGCTGGGAGTGTGTGCGTGTGTTTGCATGAGGCCGGTCTGGCTGAGTTCCCAAGCGATGCACGACTAGCATTCAACGCTAATTGCCGTTGATAAGTGGACAGCATTCCTCAACGCAAAACTAGCTAAGCCTATTATTATTTACTTAACATTACAGCGTAGATTCCGGTACAAGGGTTCTTAAAAAAAAAAAATAGTTTCACAAGCACGTGAAACTATGACGGCTTTCAAAGTAACTTGAATAAGGAAGGATCTCTATTCAGTTTTTTTATTTTTAACTTTGGCTAGAAATATCCAATCAAATAATATACTTATTTAAGAGTAAATGTAATTAGTGTAACGGTAATTTTCTAATTATAAGTTTAGCGTATAAGAATAAAAAATAATAACTATTTAACGTTTTCCGTCGAATTTATTGCCTTTTGCAAAAATACAAAAAAACAAAACAAATATAAAATTGGTGAATTTTTGGTTTTTATGGTTATTGGCTGCTTTCTTTCCCAGACACACACCGGGACAGAGTTATATGAGCCACATTTACATCTGCTTAAGACAGTGACAGATACTTTCTCTTTTCCCCGCTCAAGTGTTGAAACTCTGGCTAAAAATAGAATGGCGAGCGAGCAAGCAGGGGAAAAGAGGTGGATTTTCCATTCATATCTTGTGAATTCTTCTGTCGCCTTTTTCAACTGTTAGCTATTTTGAAATACAATTAATTATACAGCTAGTTTGTCAGGCAGAAGAATTGTTGGATATGTTTACAAAGTTCAAGTGTTTGGGAGCAGCTGCGCAGCTAGCGTTCAGAGAGAGAGCACGTTTATTTTTAGAGCAGCGAGAAGAGCGGGCCAAAACAGCGAGAAGAGCCAGAGAACATGCGCGCAAAGTGCAGCATCTCATCTCGCTCTTGCAGGCTCTCCTCTCAATGCCTGCCGCCGATGCAAACTAAGCGTTATTACGAGTTTTCGTTTTCACATTTTCCCAATTTTTACACATTTTCTCACCTGGTCGATCCAATGACTGTCTGCGACTCATTGGCAAAAGATTTTTGCTCCCTGTCGTGTTGTGTTTTTGTTGGGTTTAGAGAAGCAAATTAAACTGAATTTGATTGCTTCATTGGTTGTTGTTTGTTGCTGGTTGTTTTGTTGCATTTGTTGTTGCTGTTGTTGGCAGTTCCTTTTGCTGTCGCTATTGCTATTGCTTTTATTTCCTTTTGTCGCGCTGCTTCTTACTCAATTCTATACACTCAACACACAAACACTCGGACATTTTTTCGAATTTCGTTTCACACGCGACTGTTGACTTTCTTTTTGCCCTCTCTTTCTCTCTCTCTTTGGTAGTAGAGGAGAACGCGACAGATGTTGGCACTGCTCTTTAACGTTGTTGATGTTGCTGCTGCTGTTGTTGTTGCCGCTGCTTTGGGGATATTTGAGGTGTTGCTACTTCTATTGCAATTTGTGCCGTGTTGTGGTGTTTTGTTTGTTGCTGCTTCCTATTCTTCGCTGGCTTGTTGTTTTTAAAAACGCTTCACTTTTGACAACAACTCGCAGCGCAGCCACACACACCTACACATAGACTGGCAAGCACACCGACCACACACACTCTCACGCTCGCGCGTCACGTCAATGAACGCAGCAGCAGCAGCACGTAGTTGTTGTTGTGGTCACTAAATCTCGCTTTTTACGCACATGATGCTGGGGAATCGGAGCACTGGATCGGCGACTGATCATCTGAATTTTGTTTATTTACATTTCAGCACGGTTTTTGTGTATTTTCCGCGATTTTTTGCGTTATTATTCGTTACGCACGGGCGTACAACGAGCGCCGCCGCCGACAAACAAAGGGAAAATGGTGAATGTGAAAAATGTGAAACTAGGGTTGCCACTAATCTGCGGGGATTTCAAATATATCGATATTTCTGTGGTCATCACTGCCGGTTGTATGTCTAGATGCGGAGATTTCAGGATATTTTTATGACTGATTACAAAAAAATATATACAAAAAGTGACAGTGATTTAGTTTACTAAATATCAACACAATTTAATTGCATAATATTTTGTATTCTCTTATTTAAGCATATTTAAAGAAGGCTTCTGTTTAAGTATAAATTTCCCTAATGTATTTCTTTCATTCAAATTAAAAACTCTGAACAGCTTTTGTAATTAATGCCGATGTTTTGAAATACGGAAGAACCAGCGAACTTGACATTCGAAAAACACCTGACAACTCTGGAGAAATACGAAACATTTGCTCGCAGCAGACATTAGGTCGGGGACGTGTGTGCGAGTGAGACGGCTATGTGCGGGGGGCCGCTCGCAGTACTGCCGTCGCACTCGCTCACCTCACGAAGAGGTAGAGAAGAAAAAAACCAAAACGAAATGGGAAACAGGCGAATTTCACAAAACATTTGACAAAATCAGTTGACCATTACACTGTAAACGGAAACCGTTGGCCTTCAGCGATCGGGGCTCTAGCCGATTTTCCCGTTGTCAAACGCGCGCTGCTTTTACAGCATTCCGCAGATTTCCCGCACTTTTGCCTACACTCCGGATTTTTTTTCTCTCCTCGGGATTGTTTTTCATCGATTGTGCCGCCTATCGATACATCGATAGCAACTGCGAACGCCTATCGCACAAGTTTCCCATACGATACCCAACTATCGGCCATCGCTGCTTTAATTACAAAAAAATAAATATAAATGAAGTGAAGCGGACGCAGCAACAAAAACAAAGAGATTGCTACGACAAAATGCTACGGGTAAGTGACCTGCCCGGCGGGTGGAACAAACTCTCGGCCAGCGTACATTATATATAAACTTCCTGGGCAGGCAATCGGGAAACGGGACAGGGACATCTTTGAAGAGGTTTGGCCGGATAAGCGGAGGATCGTGCTCAAGCTGCTGCGCCAGGACACTGTGTCGCAGCGCGAGTGGCAAGATTTGTTCTTCGGCGTACACTTTGTGTGCCTGTGGGACGAGAAGGGTGCCGCCAAGATCTACGACTGCCTGCAGCAGGACATCGTCGAGTTCATCGTCCAGGCGCAGAGTAAGGTACAGGCTCAGCGTGGAGAGCAGGCCTTGCTGGCCACCTATATTGTGGAATGGCGCAAGTTCTTCACACAGTCCAATTACCTGCCGCTGCCCTTCCGCCAGCTGGAGCAGTCTCCGCAGGTGAAGCCCTCCTCAAGCTCCTCCGCCGCATCTGCCTCGGGAGCAAGCACCAGTGCCGCGGCCGCCGCCTCCTGTAGTGGTCAGGCGGGCAGTAGCAGCTCCGCGGTTAACAAGGCAGGCGCCTCCACCTCGGCGGCAGCCGCTGCCTCCTCTGCAGCCTCTACTTCCGCCGCCGCCGCCGCCGCCTCGACATCCGCTTCAACGAGCTCAGCTGCTGCGGCGGCGGCGGCGGCGTCATCGGGAAGCAGTAGCAGCTCCACCTCGAAGAAGAATCCCACAGAGGACAGTCCCGTCCGCAAGCTAATGCTGGACTCGTGGAACATGCACATCTTTCACGACATCAAGCACCGCCTGCAGGAGTCGGCCATGAAGATTGTGCACGCGGAGCGGAATGGAGATGCTTATGACGCTCAGCTGGTGGTAGGCGTCCGGGAGAGCTATGTGAATCTCTCCTCGAATGCGGAGGACAAGCTGGAGATCTACAGAGAGAACTTCGAGATGGCCTATCTGAAGGCCACAGCCGAGTTCTATCGCCTGAAGTCCGCGGAGCAGCAGCAGGAGAACGGAGTGCTGGCTTACATGAAATACGCAGATGCCAAGCTGCGCGAGGAGGAGGTGCGAGCCAAGCGGTATCTAGAGCCTAGCAGCTTTAACATACTCACCTACACACTGGTCAAGGTGCTCATTGTCGACCACCTAAACTCGATAATTGCGGAGTGCCCAGCTCTGATCAGGGATTATGAAACGGAGCGCCTGAATCTCATGTTCCGACTAATGGATCGCGTCCTGCACGGCGTCGGTGTGGAGGCAATGATGAGTGACCTGCAGCGGCATATTCAGTCCGCGGGTCTAGCTGACATGCTCTCCGCCTCTGAGGTAATTACCCAGGACTCGGAAAAGTATGTGGAGCGGCTGCTGGAGCTATTCAACAAGTTCAGTGACCTGGTGCGCAACGCCTTTAACGACGATCCCCGCTTCCTCACCGCCCGCGACATCGCCTTCAAGACGGTCGTCAACGATACCAGCGTGTTCAAAATGGAGCTGCCAACGAGCATCGCCAATCGGGGCGTCAAATACACAGCGCCTGAGAGCAAGTGTCCAGAGCTGTTGGCCAACTATTGCGACATGTTGTTGCGTCGGACACCGCTCAGCAAGCGCCTCACCAGCGAGCAGATTGACGCTCGTCTTCGCGACGTTCTGCTCGTCCTGAAATACGTGAACAACAAGGATGTCTTTATGCGCTACCACAAGGTTCACTTGACGAGGCGGTGAGTTTTATAGCTCAAATCTATTGACTGGGGTTGATTCTCTACGAATTCTGTTTAATTTTCAGCCTCATTCTCGGCACCAGTGCAGACAGCGAAAAGGAGGAGGACATTGTTGAGTGGCTGCGCGAGGTGGGCATGCCGGCAGACTACGTCAATCGGCTGGCACGAATGT
Source organism: Drosophila ogumai (assembly GCA_018904815.1). Lineage (NCBI taxonomy): Eukaryota > Metazoa > Arthropoda > Insecta > Diptera > Drosophilidae > Drosophila > Drosophila ogumai. The sequence goes on along the minus strand of JAEIIJ010009153.1, from coordinate 11,979 downwards.
TCCAAGACATTAAGGTCAGCGAGGATCTGAATACTCAATTCCGCAGCTCGATAAGTCGCCACGACGCTATCAATATTAAAATACTCAATGCCGGCGCCTGGGCACGCTGCTCGGAGCGCGTGTCAGTGTCGCTGCCCATCGAACTGGAGGACTATATACCCGATGTGGAGGAGTTTTACAAGAAGAAGCATTCCGGCCGCAAACTGCAGTGGTATCATCATATGAGCAACGGCACCATCACCTTTGTGAACAACTTTGGTCGCTATGATCTAGACGTGACCACCTTCCAAATGGCAGTCCTGTTTGCCTGGAATCAGCGGCAGCACGACAAGATCTCCTATGAGAATCTCCGCCTTGCCACCGAACTGCCAGGTAGGGTTTCACTTAATTTGGGACCTCCCTGAGTTTAAAAGTATTTCCCGTTTTCTGTTAAAGATCCCGAACTGAGACGAACGCTGTGGTCGTTAGTGGCCTTTCCCAAAATCAAAAAGCAAATACTGCTCATGGAGCCGGCGGCCATCAACTCGCCCAAGGATTTTGCCGAGAACACAATGTTCTATATCAATCAGGAATTTGCCATCGTCAAGAATGGCAAGTCGCAGCGGCGTGGAAAGGTAAAGAAAAAAAAAGGATAAAATCCGCGGGACTTTAACTATAAACTGCATCCTTAGCTTAACCTTATTGGTCGCCTGCAACTGAGCACGGAACGGTCACAGCAAGAGGACAATCAGTCCATTGTGCAGCTTCGCATCCTGCGCACCCAGGAGGCCATCATCAAGATCATGAAGGTGCGCAAGCGGATGAACAATGCTGCGCTGCAGGTAATTGCTTTGGTTTAAGAATCCATTTTGGCGGATCTTCAGTCTCTTTGTTTTGCAGGGTGAACTTATCGATATACTAAAGAACATGTTCCTGCCGTCCAAGAAGATGATCAAGGAGCAGCTGGAGTGGCTTATAGAGCACAAGTACATGAGGCGCGACGACGACGACATCAACATGTTCATCTATGTGGCATAGGATGGCCATGGCTGCTCCAAGTCCCAGGCTCTAGTCTCAGTTCCCCCGTCTAAACAATCATTCCCTATCTCCATTTCCATTCCCCTCATTTTAATCTCAATGCCGAGACGTGCTCAAAGCACGCACGCAACCTTTATTTCTAACCGTGGAATTGGATCAATTGTATTATATATATGGAATCGTGATTCGCTGCTGACATTGCGTCCTGAAAGCATTTAAATCGGCAGGCATTTCGCATCTCCCCCACGTCTGTATTCATATCTGTATTCTGTATTTTGTGAATCTTTGTATTTTTATATTCGGCCCAACTAGCTCCATTGGCTTCTAAGGCGCAGCGTAGCTCTAGGTATTATGTTTCGTGCCCCCCTGGAAATTCCGTGCCCATGCCCGCGCCCTGCCCCCCCTGAATATTTATCGATCGATGGCGTTAATCTAATCAACTTGCTGTTTTCTACGTGTGTAGTTCCACCTCCCTTGTTTGGTCGTCTTCTGTTGATTCTTGGGTATTTTTGCAATGTTCTCAGCCACATAGGGACTTAAGCCTCCCGAGGTCGAGGTCCGGTACTCCCCCAGCATGGAATGCATAAACACACACACGCAAACACTCACAATACACACACACGCGATCGCTAAACAACTACAGCTAAAATATAGCAATACTTTTACATTTTAAGTTAATGAATAAACTTGAAGCGAATCCATATTTCTTATTCATTTTTAAATTGGTGGCAGACTTGGCCGAGGAATGTGTATATTGAATATATACCAGGGATCGCAAATAAGAGTTATGAGTAAAATAAAAGTTACTACCAAAAAATTAATCTGGAAGGATAAAAATTTTGGGTATACCATATTTTTTGAAAGAAAAATAATAAAATAAACTTTTATAACAAATTTTAACTTTTTAATTGCGTTTTAGCTTGTGGAATAATTAATATTTTTTATATAAAAGTTGAGTTATAATTCTCATTTAAAATTTTTAAAATAATTGAAAATTAAAATTAGTATAATTTTTAAATTTTTACTTAAAAAAATTGAAAATAACAGTTATTTGTCAATTTTTATTTTAAAAACGAAAATAAAAATTGAATCGTAATACCTTTTCAACGGAGCGGTATATCTGAAAGATTAAATTCACTAAATTAAATTCAATTGTTTACTATACAATTAGAAAATAACTCTTATTTTATGACTATTTTTTGGAAAAATATACATATACATATAGTACTATAACTGTTACGATCCCTGATATATACTTTCAAGTTTAAATATTTTGAAAACCTGACGTATAGCAAACCGGATTTGAGTTTAGCGCCCCCAAAAACGATCGGAAAAGTATATTCCGGTGCTTGGTTTTGCCATGTTATGGGCGTTATGGATACTGGGCTACTACACTACTAATTTTAGTTAATAACAGCGCCCTTATTTCGGAATGTATTATATTTCAGAACCTCATATAGTTGCCCAAATAAAAAACCACCATCATTACAGCAAAATGCTTGTCTTGTTTATTAAACTTACAAAAATAAAGGGCGGAAACACGGAAAAATTGACTCGAAATAAACCACAAATGTAAACTGATGCAAACTAATCAATTTTGATAATCGATGGAACAATACCTCATTTCCACAATTGTGACGGGCAAAATACATTTTAAAAACATTACATTAACTTAATTAGTTAAATTGTATGGACAAAAACTCAGCGACCCTCAAATAACAAGGACACAGGGATGCTGACGCCTTAAAATACATAGTACATATATGTATAAATTATGAATTCGGAACCCTAGCCTATGCTATGACTTATGATCCTACACAGCTAAAATACTATTGAAGCGGGCGTGTGCATATCTCGGTTAAGTTCGGGTCGCTATCTGGTGACTGCCACAGGAGGAACAAGATTTAAATGGAACATCTTGTTGCCTTAAAAGGTCTCCCTAATTGGTTGTCAGGAGGAATACGACCAAAGGATCTGTAGATCCCCAAATAATCTACCGTCGCTTGCGTCCCTTCTTATAGCCCTTGCCGTACCACCCCGCCTGGGTGCGGGCCAGCTTTCGGGGAAAACTCGTGCTCAGCTGCTGCCTTCGCTTGGCCGTCTCCGCGGCCGCGATGTGCGCCAGGGATATATTCTCGTCGTATTCATCGTCGTCATCGGATGTGGGACAGCACTCACAGACCACAAACCGGCCGCTTCTGGCCCGTTTCTTGTGCTTGCGCTGATTGAGGTTCCAGCGGCGATAGAATTGGCACTCCAGCTCGGCATAGCGGTCGAAGCAGAAGTCACAGCTGGCGGCAGAGCGGTTCATGGCAAAGTTGGGCACCACCTGTAGGTTCCAGATATTTAGATCCGCTGGCGGTGGTATCAGGATGCTGTGCAGTCCGGAGTACGCATACTTTGCGTCGTACCAGCTTGGCAGCTGGCGGAGGAGCTCCTCATCGGTGTTCTGCCTTAGCAAATCCACTTGGGCCAGGATATTTTCATCTCCCAGATCCTCCTGGTCGTCTTCCTCTTCCTCATCGTCGTGTTCTGTGCTGGAGTCGCTCTGGGTTTGGATGTTGAGCGCCTGAAAGGCAGGTGGCAGTACCAGTTTGGGCTCGACGAACGGCGTGCTCAGGGGTGCTCCAATAGGCACCAGCGGTGGCAGTTCCATGGGTTCCAGTCTTACCTCAATCGGGAGCTCGGTACTGTTGACTACACTGGACTTTTGGATGGCCACTAGCTTGGGCAACTCCACTTGGCCATTGGCCGCCGCCGCCGCCACCACCTGTGTATCTACCGTTTCCTCTGCCTTCTCCTTGAGGGACAGTGGCTCCAGCTTGGGCAAGAGCTCTAGCAGGTGCAGCTCTTGTTTTACAAAGGTCACATGGCTGTCGATTACCTCCAGTTTTACCTCATCAGTCTCTATTTTAACGGATGTCTCCGTAGCCTCCAGCTGCAGAATGGCGCCACTTTCATCCTCATTCTTTACCTCCCCACCATTAGTGCCCAGCTTTTCCACCTTGATTTCCTCATCCTGGCCATTGATTAGCTTATATTTCTGACGAAGTTCCAGATTGGTCTTCACCCGTCGTCCGTTCTTAATCGGCGTCCGGATGCGCGGCCCCTTGCCGATGGGCAGATCGCTATAATTGTAGCTGCAGCTCTCGCTGGATATAGTCGAGTCCTGCGTCTCCTCGGTGGTGGTGGTAAAGGCCTCCTCTTCATCGGCGTTCTTCAACAGCGGCTGCGTGAGCGTATGCAGCTCCTCGGGCATCAGGAGCGACGCATGCGCGAAGATCGGATCCTTTTCCTTGGTGTAAACGGGCACTGGAATGTGAAGGAGGTGCATCAGTTGCGCCATCACCCGATCGCACTTGCCATTGATCTTGATGCTGGCTATCGCATCCTTGGGCGTCCACTGCAGGTTTACCACACAGATCTTGGCCCGCTGGCGCGCCGGCCGATCCATCTGCCACAGCCAGGTGTATTTTTTGAGTACTTTAAGGCTGGAGCCCAGGCAGAGAATCACATCCGCTCGCTCGGCACTCGCCGTGGCCCCCGCCCAATTTAGGGGCCACTTGAGGTTTCCTCGCTCCCCGAAATGCACGATGGTGTCGTACAGGGGCTCCGAGCAGCGATGGCACAGCCGGTGGGTCTTGTGGCAGTAGCGGGCGGTCATCTCTGTGGTGTCGAACTGACGCCAATAGACGGCGTTCGGACGGCAGTTCTTGCACACCTCCACATACATGTTGCCATGGATCTCGGACAGCGATTGCCTCGGTAATCCGGATCTCAGGTGCAGACCATCGCAGTTCTGGGACACCACATGATGGAGGAGGCGACGGCGGTGCAGCTCGTACAGGGCCATATGCGTGTAGGTGGGATTCGCACTGGATAGATCATGCTCCCCAATATCCTGGCCCTTCTGCAGCAGCGTCCAAATGCCCTGGCTGCCCCGGTAATCCGGTATCAAGGCTGCTGTGCTAATCCCGGCGCCAGTGTAGCAAACCAAATGCTTGGCCTGCGATATGATATTGGCCAGTTGCTCCACCTTTGCCTCAATCACGTGCGGCGCATCCTCGCGTTCCACCACCCTCTCCTTGTAGATCTCCACACGCTCCTTGCGCTTCTTGGTCGCCTTCACCATATCCGGGTGTTTATCGAGAAACTGTCGGTCATCCGCCGAGCGCAGCGAGTCGCACTTTTTCAAAATCATCGAGACCTGGAATGCAAGAGGAATTAGCAAGTGATGGTTAAAGATTTGTAAAATATATTTTGGTTATTTTTTAAATTTTATATTATCCCTCTGAACTTGATAAATTGAGAAACACTTCCTGCCAGGATACAAGCCCACACACACACGCACACCAGTAGGGCACACAAACACACACACATACATATGTACTATGGCGGACTTTAATTACCCTTCGCATGGCATCCTTGCGTCGCCGCTTCTCGTTGTCCTTCTTGGCCGGATTCATCTTGGCCCGCGTTATATAAGACTGCGCCACATCCTTCTCCTGCTTCTGCTCTAGCTCCATCTGCTGCTCCTGCTCCAGCTCCATGGTCCTGCCTGGTCCGGCACAATTTGGCAATCTCAGGTGTATATGCGGGAAAACGAAATAAAGTGCGCCGCGGCCAGGAACGGGAAAGATGCGGGAGATGGCCAAGTGTGATGCAGTGTCCGGCGCAGGATTACCGCTTACATTTTATTTGCGATGAATTTGCAATTCGCTAAATTGTGCGACAACTATTGTTTTGTAAATGTTTCTTTTTTGTTTTGTGAAAAAAGGTAAACAACTATCGATGTCCGCATCGATAGATATCGGTTATCGATAGCTAGGGATGCAGCGTTTGTGCTTTTTAAAAATACACTGTAAAAATGAAGCGGTGTTTTTATTTTATGGTTTATCATATACATTTATAAAAACATTGATACTACAACAGATAATAGATTCCCCTTTTGACGGGAATTTGTTATGTAAAGCTGTTAAAACTTGCACATTGTTCTGGTTATCCAGTCCAGATAGGGATAAACACGAGTGTATATGCCGGGGATTCCCGGAGTGCCGCAGGTCAGGCCTGCCGATGTTATTCCAATGACATGGTACATGCAAGGATACTCCTCATGGTATATCAACAGAGGTCCGCCCGAATCGCCGCTACACGTATCCCGGGCCATCTCGGAACCCACACAGAGTTGGGTTCGCTCATCAAATCCGCGCGGGAACTCCTCCAATTGCCGGGTCAAGAGTCTCGTGCATACCTACAGGATACCAAAAAAGGGCTACGTCACAGCACTATTCTAATTCAAATTTCTCACCTTTTCTCCGTAGCGATCCAGCTTCACTTTGAGCAACTTGGCCGAGGGCTTCCCTGCCAGATCTGTGCTGCCCCAGCCTACGGCAATAAAAGTGTCCTTGGAACGATCATCCTGAAATGGCAGACAGGCGGGATGCTTATAAAGATCGAAGATCACGTCCTCATTCAGTTTGATCATTCCTATGTCGTGGTAAAACTCTGGATCATCGTAATTCGGATGGATAATGTATCCAGAAACATTATAATCCCGGGGAGCAGCGTCGTCTAGGTACGTATCAAAGTCCAGTTCACCCAATCGCACCACATTCACATCTCCCCTGAAATTAGTAATTTTAAGCAACATTTTTCGATTTTATAGATTTAAAATTTACTTCTCCGATTCCAGGCAGTGGGCAGCGGTAAGGACGAATCTCTCGCTGATTAAAACGCCGCCGCAGAACCAGTCGATGCCCAGATCTTGACGACGTCCCAAACGAGCCATGTGCGGAAATTCCCGAGCCTGAGCCGGATGACCGCCTACAATGAAAGGCAAATAACTTCGACAACTGTCGATGACCCGGCTCAGAGTCGCGGCTCCGGGCAAGAATAATCCATAGTGGACTGTCTCATCAAACACGGTCTTCTTATATCTCGTGCAAGCTGGAGGGAAAAAGGGGTAATGGAAGGAATGTTAATAACCATTTATTAAAAAAATACATTTTCTTGGCATATATCTTTATGATACGACGCACTCACACTTGACTACATCCGGATGTTGGCCAAAAACACATGCCAGAAGAATGATCAAGAGGGTGGTGAGCAGAGACGGCCACATCTCTACGTGTGATCGGAGATCAACTGAGAGCTACACTCCCCAAGATCTAAGCCGCTCCAATCCGTGGCGAACGGGTTTCACTCCCGATCAGTTACTGATCGATCGATCTGCTGCCTTCCCACTAATCATACCAGCGGTTCATCGACGAAGGTTCAATCGGGTAAAAGTCAACAGAAATCCCCGCTCTGCCAGTGGTTTCCTCGTAATCGTTTGGCCCGCTAAAAGGCGATTTGTTTACTCGCATATTAAAAGAATATGCAAATAATAATACGTTAATTAATGGAAGCGGCTGGTTGGCTGGGTAAGGTTTTACATTTATTTAGCCGGCTTGTTGTTAAAATGTATACATTGAAATTTACGGAATTCATCATCAATTTATCCAAATCCAAATCCTTACGTCTTGGCCAGCTCCTGCTTGATCCAGTTGATGTAGAAGTGCACCCTGGTGTACATGGCGGGCACATCGGGCGTGTCGCAGGCCACTCCCACCGAGGTGATGCCCATTAGATGGTACATGCAAGGAAATTTCTTGTGGTAGGTCAGCACCGGTCCGCCAGAGTCGCCGTTGCAGGTATCCTTGTGCTCAGGTGACCCAATGCAGATTTGCGTGGTGGCATTATACCCATTGGGCAGCTCCTCGTTTTTATCCGCAGTAATCGAGCAGCGAGTGCCGTAGTTATTGAGCTTAACCTTCTGGAGCTTCTTGGTCTCCGTACCATGGCGAGGAACGAACTCCTGCTGCCCCCAGCCGATGGCAACGAAGGACGGGTCTGATTTTCCGTCGCTAAACGGAAGGCATGCTGGATGCTTGTACTCGTTAAAGGAGACAGTCCTGGACAGCCTTATGATGGACAGGTCATTGTAAAGAGCTGGATGGTCGAAGTCGGGATGCATCGTGTGGTCCTTTACGCTAAAGTCCTCGGGATCAGCGTCGTCAGTGTCAGTGCCAAACTCCAGTTCCCCGAGACGGACGATATTAACGGAGCCCCTGCAATAGATTTGCATATAATAAATACATGACAATATATATTACTTATATGCATACTCGTCGGCAAAGTGACAATGAGCTGCTGTGAGCACATGCCGATTGCTGATAAGAGTTCCTCCACAAAACCAAATCGTCTTGCCATCTTCATCGCGATGTCCCAGGCGGGCGGCGTGAGGAAACTCCTTGGGCGAGGCTGGTCCACCGCCCACTATGAGGGGTGCGTAGCTGGTGCACTTGTCCTCCGTCTTGTATATAGGCGCAGACCCCTCTATTAGCAGACTGAACTCAGAGGTCTCATCCCAGACTTCCGTTTTGTATTCGGCGCAGGCTATAAGGAGAAAATAATAGTATTGATCGCCTAGAAGATACATAAATCTACACGCACTTCTTACTAAGTCCGGATCTTGGCAGGTCACCAGCTGAACAGATAGAACCACCACTGATACTCCCAGCCAGAAATACATTTCAGACTTCATCGTCTGCTTGCCTCTACGATTAGTTTGCTACTGACAGCGTTATCGTCGATGATCATCAAGCTCGTCTTACGAGAGGTTCGATTCGGTTTCGGGTTCTGAAGTGCATCGCAGGAGAGCCATCAAATACTGGGAAAGTCCGTGTATTGATTGATAAGAAATTGAATACTTATAAATTATAGGGGCTTAACACTGTGAGTGCATATATTCAATGCTCACGACTTTAGCAAACCGAAGTTGAATACAAAAAAAGCCAGTTTTCCGGTTTTAAAATATTTACTGCACTTGAAGGTCTTCAAAAGGTGACGATTTCACCGATATATCTATTTATAGAGGTACGAAAAACTATATATAATATAGGTAAACATAAGTAACTATATTAATTAAAAAATCAACCTAGGAAATAGAAAATTGCTTTCTGCGGAATTAAAACCAGAAATTATTCTACGAAATTTGAGTTACGACTTGAGCACACCAAACCGGTCTGGGAAGTTTAAAAAAGTCTACGAAAATGTACATTTTTAATTTACTACATTTATCTCTTTTTAAGAAAACAGAATTGGCATTTAAGTAATTAAAAACTAAATGCAAAAATCCCTCGACTCTACGAGGTCCTCGCCAACTCTCTTTTAATCCAGCCCAGGTAGTAATGGACCCTCGTATAGGCACTAGGTATGTCGGGGGTGGAGCAACTGACTCCCGCCGAGGTGATGCCCATTACATGGTACATGCAGGTGAAAGTCTGGTGAAAGGCCAGGGCCGGGCCGCCAGAGTCTCCGTTGCAAGTATCCTTGTTGTCCTTCGATCCGATGCACAGCTGAATGGTGGTGTTAAAGCCTTTGGGCAGCACATTGTTCGCATCCGTGGTTTCTAGACACCGCTGCCCATAGTTTCGGAGCGACACCTTCAGCAGCTTTTTGGACTCCTTCTTGGTGAACGCCCTTTGGCCCCAACCGATCGCAATGAAGGTATCGTGCTGCTCGCCGTCGTCGAAGGGCAGGCAGGCTGGATGCTTATACAGGTTGAACTTCACCTCCCGATCGAGCCGCACCAAGCCGATGTCGTGGTAGAGGGCGGGATCCCTATACTCTTCATGTTCGACCAGCCGGGCCACCCCAAAGTCCTCGGGCTCAGCGTCGTCCGTATCAGTGTCGAACTCCAGCTCACCCAAACGCACCACGTTCACCTCGCCGCTGCGGAAAGTGAGGGATTACATTATCAGATTGGAAGATTCTTCTCAGATGTACTTACACTTCGGAATAGAAACAGTGGGCCGCTGTGAGCACCACGCGATTGCTGATCAAGGTGCCGCCACAGAACCATTTGATTTCATTATTGGCCTTCCGGTGGCCCAGTCTCGCTGCATGGGCGAATTCCTTGGGCTCCGCCGGAGTGCCGTCCACTATCAGGGGTCGCGACCCACTGCATGAGTCAAGCTTACCGTATGTAATAGGGGCATTGGGAAAAAATGGGCTGATGGGAATGCTCTTCTCGAAGACGGTCTTCTTGAAAAGTGTGCAAGCTAGGGGGGATTATTTTATTTTAATTATAATGTTTATTTCTATCAAAATTATTAATCATCACTCACATCTTTCGGCGGCTGGATCCGGGTTCTGGGCGAGAACAAGACTGCCGCAGCACAGCAGAAAAAGCGTTCCAAGCGAACGCATTGACATGATCTTAATTCGCTCTCGAACTGCAGTGGGAGGCGATCGGCCGGCGACTGATCGAATCGAAGCTGTTAATCAACTAGTTTTCAATTGCGCAGTTGAACTTGCCCGATAATCCCTCTCACCTCCATCAGCTGATCCGATTCCAGTACACAGTGGTGGTGGATGATGGGGAGATTCGATAATAAACTGAGTTCATTCATGATAGTTACAACTTTTCCTGAATCACAGAAGATAAGATAAAATGCATATGCTAAATTAAAAAAATTTAAAAGGAATCTGTAAGCTCATATAGGCTACGTTACCCAATGTATACTGTACAAGAATTAAACACACCGGTTTTCATCACAAAACAAAAGAAAAAAACCAAAAGTTCGTTGGCTTAACGTTTATGTATGTATTTTATTGTGGGTGCTAATATTGTACAATGTTTAACAAACTAAAGTCGAAAACTAGAACTAATTGAAGTGTATGCCCGCCGAGTTAAAGGCCATCAGCAGCCGCATGAAGTCGTCAATATCCATGCTTCTCGCACGATTTGTGGCCATGTCCAGTTCCTCCAAAATGCCAATAACTTTGTTTTGCATGTTGAAGTCATCTTCAACGGGCTGTGGAAAAAATGTGCAAATAATTAATTATCTTTTATCAATAAATTTCGGTGCAAACTTACCTCGTTTCTGAGCGAGCGATACAGCTTGTAGTTCTTCTCGAGCATCTCCAGCACGGAGGTGACCTTAAAGGTGGCTGCCAGCGTCTTGTTCTTGCGCAAAAAGGCGATACGCGTGAGGCCATCCCACTCGGTGAAGTTGACTGCCGGCGGCGGATTCTTTGGCTCCAGGCGCACCACGCTCGATTCGACCTTTGGTGGCGGCTTAAAGTTGTTCTTGCCCACCTTCATCAGCATGTCGACGCGGGCCAGCAGCTGGGTGTTGATGCTTAGACGGCAGTAGAGCTTGTCGCCCGGCTTGGCCACCAGTCGCTGGGCAAACTCGCGCTGGAACATGAGGACGGCGCATCGAAAGAGCGGGCGGTGGAGCAGCAGCTTGAATATCAGCGGCGAACTAATCTGGTACGGCACGTTGGCAATGCACAGGTCAAAAAAGGGCAGTTCCGCCTTAAGGAAGTCGCCGATGAGCACCTGCAGTTTTGGTTGCAGCGGCGTCGCCTGGACGCGCTTCTGCAGCTCGGCCGCCAGCCGGGTGTCAATTTCGCAGGCGATTACTTTCTTGGCACGCTCCAGCATCCGTACGGTCATGTTGCCGGTGCCAGGACCGATTTCCAGCACTACATCCGTGGCGCGCAGGGCGGCCTTCTCCAGCATGGTGGTGATCACCAGCGGATTTTTCAGGATGTGCTGGCCAAAGTCCTTGTTGAATACGATTCCTGATCGGAATCAGAGCAATGTTTACTTTTGATTTTATTTTGAATATATCGGCTAAACTCACCCTGCTTCTGCACCTCCGTATGGATGCGGGTTTTCTTTTCCGTTTTCACCTTTGGCATTTTGACTGGCACTTGCTTTCTATAAACTTGTTGAAATTAAACAAATTATGAATTGTTTTGAACTTCTTCCTTTTTTGTGATGGCAACATGTGCGCTGTTAACTAGCAGCTCTTAGGGATGAGGAATGCAGCCGATAACTTATCGGCTGTTATTATCGTCTCTGTTATTAACATCTGTAAGCGAGCTGTTAACTAAAATTTTAAAACT
>JAEIIJ010009131.1:0-42945 GCA_018904815.1 Drosophila ogumai | reverse complement strand
TACAAATAAAAATATAACGAAAAATAATCAAGCCATATGTATTATTTTAAGAATTTTGTAGACACTCTCGTTTTCTTTTTTAAAAAAGTGTCACGGAAACAAATTTACAAAATCATTCTAACGTCCAATTTAATCTTAAAATTTTAATTAATAATTTTCCAATCATGGCCAATTTTTTCACTGTGCATCACAGGCAGAAGAGGGAGTTCCGGGCAACATTTGCACGGCGTTTTGGGGGCACATGTGAGTTGCAGCACGTGTGTGAAGAAGCGCCAGCCGCTCAGCGGGAATGGGGACTGGGGGCGAGGACATCAGGACAGAAGGCGTTTTGTGGCAAAAAGTTTTACTGTAAATTGCTTTTAATCTAATGAACGTCGCCAGCAGGAGCAGCCAGGAAAATGAGCAGCAGGGGCGGCAAGTGGGGCGGTAACTTGGGTAACCCCCAAGTCCCCGAGAGTCATTTTTCCTCTGTGGTGTCATTAGAAAATTACTTAAAGCCAAAGTCGTGTGGTCGCCCCCTCGAAGTACGGAGAATTCTGGAGGAGAATTGCGGAATAGTGGTGGAGAAAACTGTGTTGCATGGGTTAATGGGTCAAAACTATTTTCGCGGATTTAATGAGTTCAAACTGGATCGAGTTTTATCGAGTCTTAAAAGTGGAATTTCCTGCGAAAGTTGGTGATTTTAAATGCAAAAATTATACAAATCAATTTCCTTGATTTTTATGAAAGCCAGAAAGTAACTAATTCCACTTCGTTAGCGCCTGAATTTTTAGATTTCAAAATTAGCATAAACAACATCATCAAACGAAAGACTAATTGCGGCTATATTTTTGCAACAAATTAGCCGGCTTCCCTCTTTTGCATTTTTAATAATTTCCATCGCATAAAAGCTTGTTCCAAAAAGTAAAACAGAAACTATATTTTAAATTAATTTGCGAAAACTACAAGTGCAATGAGAGCAACAGCAAAAACAACCTGCAGCACCTGCCTTGTTGCTGTGTTGCTTCCATTCCACTTTTGTCAACGAGCTCAAATTCAATGAAATTTCACACTTTGTCGTTAAAAGCGCGCCGCTTGCAAGAGAAAAAAATATACAGCGAAGGATAGAAGCACGGGGACCTCCGAGGTGCAGCGGAGGATACGAGCAGCGTTAACTGTCAGGCATAAGGATGCAAATATGCAAATGGATTTTGCCATGGATGGGAGGTGGAACCCAACCGAACCCAAACGGAGCTGGCGGAGAGAGATCGTAAGAGTCTGCCAGAGTGTTTGACAAGCAAGCGTGACTGTCCGGGGAGCGGGGCGTAGTCGAGGGGGCGTGGCAACTGCTGACTATATAAACACTCTGAGAAAATATATTAGGGAACTTTAAAGAATTAATATTTATTCTCTGATCTTAAGATACTACAAGAAATTTATCTTTCTTTCGCTCTGTTGTTAATGCTTTACCTGCAATGTACAAGCAAAAGCGTACAAGAGAGTTTATATTAGAAAGCCTTGCATTTTTCTCTCTCAATACAAAAAGCGGAATCAGAAAATATATAAAATATGTATCAAAGACTTCTTTTAAAATCTAAATCTTTTTTTAAGCTCAAAATATTTTTCAAAGTGCACCGCGCTGTTAGTGTGGCCGCTGCTGCCTGCTGCTGATGATGATGTTGCTGCTGTCACCGGCCGGAGGAGCACAGCGGCAACACTTGGCCCAGGCATGGCTCAGGGAGGCCGTAGGAGAGGAAGAGCTACATGCTCGTGAGGCAGCGGATGTGGCAGCGATGCCTCGTTTGGCAGTTTCATTAACTGTTAGAGTGAGAGAGCGAGACAGGGGCCGAGAGAGAGAGAGGTAATACAACACCAACTGCAACTGCAACAAGAACAGCGGCAGAAACATCAGCGGCGAATGCAAATGCAATAGCAACATCATCGCCCATATTAGGAACAGCAGCAACAGCAACAAGGAGACACAGTGAAAAATTACGAATAAAATAATAATAAATTTACAGAAATATTAATTAGTCTGAAATTTATATTATCTTTGAGATATTTCAAATCAGCGAACGTAAGACTACAAATTAGGTTCCAACTGCAAACTAGCTTTGCCCAAAATTCACACTTGTAAATTTTTAGCATTAAATTTCAATTCTCCTCCTCAAGAGTGCACTTTCTGGAAAGTTGTAACTTCTTCGCTCAGTGGAACAGCAGCAACATCTTCTCCGCCAGCAGCGTCAAATGCACTTCCAATTTATCAGCTCTGGGCTGCCAGTTGGCTTGCCTTCTGGATGTCTACCCTGGAGCCCGTGTTCCGCGCTCCTTGCTCCTTGTGCAACATGAGGCAACATCAAAGTGCAGATGTTGCTCCTCCAGCAGCTCCTCATAGATGCTGTCGCTGTGTGTTCTCCGGTCTCCGTTCTCCGTTCTCCATTTATTGCTACTTTGGCGGCAACTGCACATTAGTCCCGATATCTGCTGAAAATTCACGGCAATTAGTTTGCCGGGCGGCCTGTGTAAAAAGCAATTATGGAAATCAGCTATCAAAGCCAGTTAATTATAGGCCATTGAAATCGCTTCAATTATTGTACATCATTTGTAGGAAACAAAAAAACAGGAAAGCGGAGATATTACAACCAGTTTAATGGGTCATATGTGAGGATATTCTTATTAATATAAATATTTTTTATAGTTTTTCTAATTTAAGATTTATTTTTTATTGATTTTTTAAGGCAGATTGTTTTTATGTATAGATTTTAAAAACATTCTTTAAATGTCGATTTAACTTATTCTCTTTTAACAAGTTCTCCATCGATTTGCCGCTGTCGTTAATCTTGCTGAAACCCATTCGGAGGGTCTCAGGCGATGACACTTAAACTGTGTCACTGATATATCATTATTCCACTCAAGACAAAAGAGTACGAGTCCTTACACTCTTACTCCTTCTATACTTTTTTATAATTTTTCTTGGCAATGGCATTTTATGTAGCGACAACGGCTCATTGCAGGCATTTTTGCGCAAATCCTTGTGATTGCAATGAATAATATTTTTAATGCAAATAACCAGAGGACAACCGGGGCTGGGGAGTAGGAGTAGAAGAGGGCTTCTCCTGACAGTCCCGTTGACAGGCAGCAAGAATGGCAATGAGAAGGACGACGGCGACGACGACAACTGTGAAAGGAGGACTCCTCTTCACAGAGAGCTCAGCCAAGTAAGCTGTTCTCTGAGCCCTCAGCCCCCCACACTATATTTTTCCCACCCCCTCGCGGCACATTTCATTCATTTTCTTTTCAATTTCAATTCCCGTCAAGATTGCAGCAGCATTTTCCCCCCTATTACCCCTTTTTCGACGCTTTCCCATCATCATTTCTCTGTAGTAAAAACTGTACCATCGTCCGGTAATGAAATTTTACTCATTGTTTCCTCAGTTTGGCACTGGCAATTTGCAATGAAGTAGTTCTGAAAAGTGGCGGAATTTCGAAACTGAAATTCAAATACGCAGAAAAGTAAAGCAACTTTACGAAGCATACTTTTAGAGGCGTAAAAAAGCGATTTCAAATGGTTAATATTTAAAGATCAAATAAGAAATGATCCGGAATCGTTTTAAATTGACAAAGCTATATTAATAAATAAATAAAAGTACGAAAATTTTAAATTCAATTAAATATTTAATCTCTTATTTTATCTCTTTTTATTTATTTACTTTCTAGAACCTTTAACTGCATTCCTATATTTTAACAAATTCATATTGTGAGAAATACCTTTCCTGGAACACCCCTTGCACTACTCACACTATGCTACACATCTTTTATGTTCATCGGCTTGTCAGCATTGTCAACTTCAATGTCGCCTCGTTGTCTCTCTTTCCCATCATCAGTGTATCATCATCGTCATCTGATATTCATTACAGTTACGCCCTAAGAAGATTGGAAGGGGGAGGGACTGCACTTTATTATTATTCATAGCAAGTAATTTGTTATCTGGGCTCAGCAGTAGTTCGCTCCTCGCATTGTTTTGTCTTTTCGAAGGCATTTAATGAAATTGCACTTGTGCATCAGCAGCAGCAGCAGCATCTGGGTCACATATTGTCCCATCTTTATTTATTTTATTTTGCCAAAAACATTGACGACGTAACCTAATTTGCCGAGTTCCCTGCCCGCCTATAATATATAATTTATGCAAAAATCGACCCTGGCAAGCCAAATGGCCATATTTTAGCTACAACAACGAGTGAATTCCGACAACAGGCCATGTGTAATAACTGGCATATTGTATGCAGTTACAACAATGAATAGATAGAATAGATTTTTGCCCCGGGCAAGGCCATTATTATAAGTCCCCCTCTGCCCTCGGTTCATTCAATTAGAAAGACAATAAGTTATAATGGAAATTATGGCTCAGCTGGGCGGAGCGGGAGTCATGAAATATAATCAGGTTTAAAGGCAGCGCACACAACTAACATTAATTGGGAACGAAATAACTACACACAAAACATGAGTATGTGTGTAATTTCCAGAAATTTTCCAAAGTGCGTAATTTAATTTCGAAAGGATTACCGGGGAAAAATGGCAAATGAAATCGGAAACTCACAGCCAGGGAAAATATGTTGAATAAGGTATTTAATTTACAGGGAATTATTTAGCTCAAAATGGGGAAAAAGAAATAAAAGCAAACAATCAAATAAATTTTTAAATTTGCAATTAAATACAACACACAACAAAGCCATTCGAGCGTGTGTGTTTGCCAATAAAATTCCTTAAATGCAATTTAATTTCCGGAAGCAAAATAAATGATTGCAGCAGCAGCAGCAGCAGAAGAGCAACCTGGCCGAAATATGAAAGTAATTAAACAAGAATGCCATCTTTTTGTGGCCAAGGATAGGTGAGCATGTAAGTATCTCTGGGAAAAAGGAAAGCCTACTCGACCTGGCTCAAGGTTACACACTCCTGGTGGATATATATGCAGATGCCTGTAGAATGCTCCTGGGACCTGAGCCGGGTTTAGTTTAATTGAATGTCAACCTGATGGGCACGCGGCAGCTGCTCCAGCCCCAATGTATATCCTTGAATTTGCCAGGCGAGTCTGATCTCCCCAGTGAAATATTTATAGAGCTGTGTGTATAATATGCACACACATCGAACGGGAAATGAATGGAAGCACTTCAATGAAATTTATGTAATACAAAGGCAGAATATATTGTTACATTCAATTCGTGAGGGGCGAAGGATTGCTGGCAGGAGGCAGTGTGGGCTGTTCAGGGGGGCCAGACATGCAAAGCATGTGGGAAATATAATAAAGAACTATTTATACCCGGGCAAATAGTTCATTGATGGAATGGTATATTGAGCTAGACATGAAAATTAATTAAAATTATGTAGGATTTTTAACATTTTAAAATTCTTTTGAATTTTTTAAATTCAATAGTTAATTGTTGTTGTTAATTTAAAATAAATTGAGTATGAAGAATTTACGCATGTAAAATCATTTAAATCGGCGTCTAAAAGTATACACTGATTTTGTTTGTTTTTAAAAACAAGTTTTGCCAATATTAATTAATTTCAATATATGTAGGATTTTTAAAATTTTTCGATTTTTTTTAACTTTTTAACATTTCATAGTTAAGTATTAAAAAAATAATTTAAAAGCATCTAAAACGGCGTATAATTTATTTTTGTTTATAAAAACTGGTTTTGTAAGAAATACAATTTTCTAGCACTCATTTCGACATCCACAGCTTCTTTTCAGAAAAATCTCTGAAAAACCAATATATAATATTTAGATGCTACAACAATAATATTTCCAGGGTATTCCCACAATCGAATACACCCAAACTACTTTCAGGCCGATGATTCTCATCTGTTTGCTCATTTGCCAGGGTTAAACCCAGCGACATGCGATACGAGCACGCTCCACACATTCTCCCCAGAGATGTTGCAGGTAAACTGCAACAAATTTCATACTATTGAGTGGTTTTTGAGTGCATTTGAAATAAATGTTATCAATGAAGTTGCATACTTTATGGCCGCACCACCAGCAGCCAGAGCCACAGCAACCCCCAATCTCAAATCTTCCGGCCTCAGCCCAGCCACGGAAACCGAACCAAAGTCCCCGGAGATATGGCCACCACCGGCGGGGGCCCATATAAAATGAAACGTTTTTAAGTTAAGTGCAGTCAGGAGAATCGTTCGACCGACTGGCTGAATGACTGACTGACTCACTGACTGAAAGACTTGACTAACTGAGTGACTGAGCGAGTGTTTCAATTTGTTTGATGGAAAACCAATTGTGGACAAGAGAGCTCGGCCAACGCCAACTCCAACTCCAAACTGGCGTTGTCATCTTGAAATGCACGAAGAAATGAGTTTAAAATATATATAAGGTAATGAGATGAACAAGAGATTTAAAGAGATTAATTTTTTTGCTAAAGTCAGATTAAAATTTGTTTAAAAGTATTCTTTAGAACAGAAAGTTTTCTGTGATTTCTTGTTTTTATATACTTTTGGACAGCATAACCATAACAATTAGTTTAACTGCCATTTTTAACACTCACCTGAAATTTACAAATAAATATTTTTTAATTATAATTACTTTTCTCTCCGTGCAAAAGACCATTAAAGCCACACACCATCCGTTTGGTTGTTGCATTTCGTCAATTTCCGATACGAACTATGGCCGATTGATTAAAGTTGCGTTTTTTTTTAATTAAAAAGGAAAAAAAGCAAATAGAAAACCCAAATATCAAGTGGATTGCACTTTTTATGCACACTGCATGGCCAAAAAGCATCGTATAAATCACAAAAGCGAGACCTAAATGCCCAGAAAAAACCTTCTCCGGGCCAAGTTGGTGTGAAAACATTTTGCTGGCCAACAAACAAAGATACTGGGAGAGGGACAGAGACCGAACCAAATCCAGGCGGAAAAAATGTCCGAACCAAAAACCAGAATCCGGGCTTGCTGCAAGCCATTCCCGTGACCATTTCCACTGGCCTTTTCCCCCTCCCCTACAACCAATCCATTTCGATGGAACACTTTTGGTTGTTGATTGAAATGCCGTTTCATTTTTGATGTTTCGTCCTTTGTTTGCCGTTTTTATCCTATTTTTATTTATCGATCCCCGCCGCCTGGTCTGGCTCTGGCCTGTCCTCTTTCTCTCTGTTTATAAATAAATGTTTCAATTTTAAAATACAAAAAAAAAATGGGAGAAAAATGCAAATGCCTTTTACTCCGCCGGCTTTTTGTTTGTTAGTTTGGAAAATGAAAATTTCAGACTCGAAAATGAAAGAGAGGCAGGCAAAACACATGGCATTTTCCATTTAAAAGGGGGCGGGCGGCGGTCGGGAAAAGCTTGGTTTGAGGCAGCACAGATTTGGCCGACATGTCACGATTTAATTTAAACCGAAAACTCGATTGGGATAATTGATGCCCAGAGTTTTGCTGCTGATTTTTACTCTAGCTTGTCATTGCCACTACACAATTCTTTGATACCTGAACTCGCATACTGAAACTGTCAGTTTTTGGCTTTGAAATTTGGGTCAATCACTTAGAACAATAAAGGGTTTATTTATGCATTCACTATTGTGATAATGGCAATACATTTTCTTTAGGATTTTAGTCTGGAAACCAGGTCTCGTTTCACTTAAAGTTGGAGATTGACACAACAAATTAATTAAATTTTATTTTTATTATTTAATAAAAGTATAAGTTCAAGTTGTTCTCTGAAACCTAAAACCTATTCACAAGAGGCTATATTTTTTCTTGCAATTTAATCATAAGAAAAAGTAATTATTAAAACTAAACTACCAACAATCTCCAGCGGAACCTCCCCCTTTTTTATCCACTCTCCAATACGGATAGCTCAATTAACTTGAGCTTAAAGGTGTCCCCACTAGTTTCTTTTTATTATTTCTGTCTTAATTGAAGGCAATTATGCGCTTATCAAAACCCCGCCTTTGTGCTGGCCGGAATCCCCATACGATTGTTCCTATCACCCGGCCATAATTAAAATGTTTTCTGCCAGACACAAAAAAGTGGCCCAACCACCGGACAGCCGAGCACCGCCAAAGTGAGGCCAATTAAGAGGAGCCAGAGTCGAATCTGTGAGATGCGGACGACAGCCAAGACTGGACTGGGACTCGAACTGGACTCCACCTGTGGCTGCGTGGCTGTGGAAAAAGCATTAAATCAATTCCGTTGTCAGCTCGCGCAATCCTCAAAGAAGGAAAAAAAAGAGCAGGTCCAGATGGATGGCATGCATCGGTGGCCACAGCTAGATGCTTTGTCTGTGGGCCTCTCCACCGATCCGAGTCCCAGCGATTCCAGCAATTTAACACACAGCGAAAACGCCAAGAAATTTCAGCGATTCCCCCCCACCGACCGTCGACGACAATGAGAAACGCGGCGAGGTTACGCTCAATCAATCTCGCCCAGCGACAAATGTCTGTCCGTTTTCGGGTCCATCTCGGGGCAGCTGGACAACCTCTGGATTTGTGGGCAGGAGGGAAACATGCCTAAGCAGGCCTGGACTGAGGAGGTGTCTGCCTGTTCACGTGCCTGGCCTGCTCATTCATTTCATTCAGAGCCTGCCCATGATTTATTCATGATAATTACTTCATTGGCTTTAATTAAGTGTTGACTTCTTATGGGGCAGAATTAAAGCTGAGCTGGGTTTCCTGACCGAAATTGAGACTTTAAAATGCTAATAGAAATTAATAGGAGGGGATATTGTATTGAAAAAGGGTCTATTTAAATAATTAAAATGATTTATTTCATATATTTTCAAGTAGAACAAAAGAAATTTTAAGTTGATTTACAGCCAATTACCTTATTAATTTACTACTTGCTAATCATTAAATTCAAGTACCAATTTTAAAGTTAATTTCAAATAACAACCCAATAAATAACCCATTAAATTCAACTCCTTTGCTCTCAAACTTAAAATTACTCGAATTTCCTTTTTTAAAAGCATCCATCCATTCTCAGTTTTCCAATTTAAGTTCGCTTTTATATGCCAGCGACTGCTCCTCCCTTGTTATTTGGCTCCACATCCCCAATGACACTCCTCCACTCCGCTCTCCACTCACTAATCTCCATCAGCAGTGATTAGCTCTTTTATTGCCCGCACTCCTCCGGGTCCTGTCTCTAGAGAATCTCTCTTTCGCTTTCATCCTTCTCTGGGCTCATCTCCGCGTTCATTTCCGCCTCCGCTAATTCGCCAAAGAAAGTAATTAAGCGAACTTCTTTTGGCTGCAGTTCCCGATTTGATTTCCATGCAAAGGCGGGAGGCGTGGCAGCAGCGGCACACACTTACAGACATCATTCACAATTTTTGCACATCATTCACATTGACTATCATCTAATTAGTATACCATTAGTAGGTGCCTCCCCCTTTTCGCGGAATTACCTGACTCGGAGTTCCATTGTTTTAGCCGCTTTCGGCTGCTGCTGCTGCTGCAGCTTCGCCTGTCTAATTAAAACTCGTTTAACAACAATTTCAATTGCGTTCCAAGAACCTGTTGCCAGGACTCCCCGCTGGAATCAGCCATGGCCGCCCCCCTATCATTCCGAAAGTTGTATACCCTTTGAGTGAGGTTTTAAAATATGCTATAGTTAAGGTAATAAAAGTTTTAATTATTTTCCGTAAATAAAACATTTATTTCAGTGTCTAGAGATGGTGTTAAATATATTCTCGTCCATAGAAAAGGTATGGGAAAATTACTATAGTTTCGTTATATTATTAAACAGCTTTCCATTTAGTTTTCAAAACAAAACTATACACATTAGGTAAGAATATATCTTGTAAAAAACATATTAACCCATTTTTAACAATTTTTTATATTATTAAACATTCATTTCAGTAAAATGTAATAATAAAACTATACCTTATACCTTAATAATTTATTTAACAGCTCTCCCTTTTTTTTTAGACTTTTTTTAAAGAGTATTCAAATCTCTTTTTACAAAAGCCGTCTTAATTCCTCGCTTTTTTCCTTCCTCCTTTTTTTTCTTGTGCTCATGCAGCGTAACAAGGTTTCCATTTCCATTGCCATTTCCATTTCCCTCCTTTCGCCCGCTGCTTTTTGCTGATTGTGTAATTTTAATGTAATTCGCTTTTATTGTTTTTTATTCGTCTTTTCCCTCTGTCTTTGTCGCCGTCGTCTCTTTATCCTTTGGCTGTCGTCGTCTGTGTGTCTGACATTAATTGCAAGTGCAAAAAACTGTTTGCGGGGGTAAAAACACAATAAATTATAATCGCAAAAGTTTTCTTTTGCTGTTTTTTTTCTCTTTATTTTTCCTGCAGCCTTTATTGATTCAATTTGTCGAAAAGCGAAACTTCAATTCACGGGATGGAAATGGAAATGAGAATGAGGGGTGCCTGTCTGGCGGCACTAAGCACCTACTACGGCCCATAAATCAAAATAAATCGGTTTAAGGCCGCCCACCCACAGAAGCAATTAAAGTTTTTCAAGGGCCATCCTCCGCAACTGCAATTATGATTCAAGGAGCGGGAGCAGCACTACATAGTACGGATACGGGTACTTCCCCGTGGCCAGAAGACAAAAGGTAATTGAGGCCGGTCCGGGTCCTGATTCCGCCGGATACGGACCCTTCTGGCGTCTCGCACAAATCTACATTACCATGATAATTTATGGCGTCTGTATTGGGGGGATCAAGTGGGCAAGGCAGGGAAACTGAGGGGGAAAAGCTCTGTTTACCTAGCCTAGATGTTACTATTCCACTCTCTCTTTTTACTTGCGTATATTTTCGCTTTATTCCTGGCAATTGTTTGCCGTGTATTTAAACATTTTAAGCAATCGCATTACTAACGTAAAAACAGTAAAAGACAGTTGAAAATAGGGAGCAAGGCCAAAGGCGACGACAGCAGGGAACCCTGGAGAGAAACACGTTGAGAAAAAAAGAAAACCCTACAGCCGGCAGACAAACACGAGCTGCCCGAGAAAACGTAGAGTTCATCAAAAAGGGATTTTGAAATACAAATGAATTTTCGGCATTCCGTCGGAGGCCGTCAGAGACAGAGAGCTAACACACAGCCAGCCAGGCCAAATAGGCGCCCACAAAGGCAATGAGCCAGGGGGGTGTAGCCAGTACCAGCGCCAGTACCATCGCCCATCAGCATTACCCACCCATTCCCACCGCCAGATGAAACGAGATAGAGAGAGCGAGATGTACAGAGAGCCAAGTCCTCGCAATCAGCCAAAAAATGAAACACTTGCCTATGTGCCGGCAAGGGATACACAGGGAATAAAATGTAGTCAATAACAATAAGAAAAATTAATCAAAAAGAAAATTTTTGAATAAATAAAAATAAACCTCCATCTGAGTGAAGCTTATGAGAATTTTGATACCACGTTTGGTAGCTTTAGCCCTTACGGACAATTTAACGGACAAATGGTTCCACGGACAAGTGGACAAGACTGTTTTTTATTTACTTTAAAAAGAACATTTCATTTAATTATAAGAACTAGTTATGTAAACATTAAGCACTGCATTTCTTGGTATTGAACAAAAAGTGTACATCTTTAAATAACGGACAGACGGACAAGAGTCTTCTTAAGGTGTAACTTTGGAAGAACAATAAGAAAATCGTAACTAAAAATTGGTTGTGTACATATGGAGTTTGAATTTTCCCCAATTCTAAGTTTTGTTGTTTAACTATTAAATTAAATCTAAAATTTCAATTTAAAATCTCCATTTTTTTCTGAGTGCCCCATGTTTAATAGAGGTTCTCTGTGTGGGCGGCCGAGGGAGGTTTTTTGGCGCCCACAGAAACAAAGGAGCTGCAAAAAAAAATATATACACAGACGGAGGAGGGGCGAGGAAAAAACTTTTGCTTACTCTGCGAGAAATGCCAATCAACCCTTTCCTCTGGCATGTGGAAAATGCACGCGAGTGGCAAGGGACGGGGGAATAGGAAAATTGGAGGGGCGAGAGCTACTGTCAACAGCAGCATTCTTCAGGGGGCGGCCGTAAAAACGACGACTCATTTGTATTTCCTTGTCAGCTCCTCTGATCTGCGCCACTCCCGAACCCTGAACCCTGAACCCTCTCCTCCGGCTGCCTGGTGTGGCCCTTAGTTGTTGTAATTTTCCAAATCATTTCAGCGGCTCAGTTGGAAAACTTTTCAAACGTTTAACTAGCCAGCTTTTAGCTCCCCCTTTTCTGGGATGAAATGGAATGCGAAAGTAAAAGGCAGCGACGCGGATTTAAAAGTTTAAATAACTTTTATGTATCTCATTACTCAGAAGTGACAAGGCAACCAGGCAGTGGCGCCCTCCTTTGGCTCCTTCGCGAGGGGGTCGCCGAGAGGGGGCTTTGGAAATAATCACAATGAAATCGCATAATTCAATTACAAGCCTCGTTAAGCCGGCTCAAGCGATTTTGTCACACTATGCCCAGCCAGCCAGGAACTACAATACAGGGGGAGAGCACAGACAAACAAAGTAGGGAATTGAGACAGAGAATAAATAGACTGAGACACCAGATAGGGAATGAAAGAGTTACAGTGTTACTTCTGAGGATAAATAAGGTTATTTATGGGGCTTACAAAATATACCTACGGGGGTTAAATTATTAGAGAAAAATTGCTAGATAGTATTGCAATTGGTAACCATTACATAAGATTTCTCCAGGAAATGCGCTAACAAGTATGGCATTTAAAATATTGCACTTAGTTTGGAAAATTTTCTGTTTTAATTTAAGTAAGGGATCAATTTTGTAAGCAATCAAAATTAATTAGTATTTACTAAATAGGATTTCTGCAGAAAAAGAACCCAATTTCACTAGCTACCATTATTTTATTAAAACACATACTTTTGAGCAGATTTTTAAGAGATTTAAATTCTAGTTAGAGATGATTTTAGTTAAACTTACAGACAAATTAAACATAAAGAAGTCCAACTGTACAGCAGAAAACATTTAATACACGCTTCATCAGATGGACACAACACACACTTTTCGGGGGCATGGTAAATCTCAGTGATTTGTGCCTGGCTTAGACCAAACGATTATCGGTTATATCGATGGATAAGTGGAGGGAATGAACTGGGCTTTCGATAAGAGGCTTTTCCCCCAGGAAATGGAACGGAAAAGGGCAAAATTAAAGGGGACAACAAATGCTTTTACCTATGTCAGCTGCAATCGAAGTTAACTTGGTGCTTTTCTTCTAGTTCTTGGGCACCCCTAACATTTTAAATCATTTAACTTTTGCACTCTCTGTTTTTCCTCGGGCATTGCGTTATCCCTTTTGTAGCTCTCCACTTAATTGAGGTGCTGCGGAAAATTCAGATGGGCACCCATGGCGCGGTTCTCCCCAATTTTCATAGCTCCCCCGCAATTAACAGAAAGATTGCAAAGCTTTTAGCATTCTCCATCTAGTTTTTCCCTAGTTTATACCCAAAGCACTTGCTACCCATCATTTAACTGTGGTTTTCACCCATTTTCCACCTCGATTTTCTTACACCTTCAGCTCTTCCATTTCCTTCCATCATCGCTTTGTGCGGGTGTGGCTGCCTGCCTGGCTGGCATTCGTTTTGCATTTTTAGTTTCTTTTAAGTGAAATCTAAATGCTTTTACTGCCAACTGTTGGCTTTTCACTGTCTCTGTAGTTTTCCTTCTTCGTTATATTTTCTATTTTTTTTTTCTAGTATCTTCCCCTTTCCTCTCCGGCTTTGTCATTATCACTGGCAACAGCGTTTAACTTGCCAGAATCATGAATTCGTTTCATTGTCGCCTTTGCCTGGGTTCGTTTTTCCATTTCTCTTTTTTTTTTTGTGATGTGTAAATAGCATTTGCTGGGCGGTTACTCGGGCTGGGAAATTTTCCAGGGAGAGATGCGTTTCATTTTTGTCTCGTTTCGTTTGTTTTCATTACCATTTCGCGCTGACCCCTGACACCCTTTTCCGCCCGCCTCCAAAGTCCCCTGTGGCCAAAGTTAACGAAGTAAGCCATCGCCATCGCCATGGCCGGCGGCTCTTGTAATTTGAACCAAGTCAGAGGAAGGCATCGCCCTGGAACAGTGTTCATTCATTATGGAGTGCTCAAGATCTGCACAGAGAGAAATGCTTGGTGTATTCATGGTTTAAGTAGCAAAATAAGTTATAAAAAATATAATTAAGACAGGGATTCGTCTAAGATGAATGGAGATAATATCTTAAAATAAAATAGTGTCTCTTAATTATAAATACAAAATTATAATCCCTACAAAATCTATAAAATATTTAATTAAAAACATCGTGGCAACATTTTAAATTATTTCAAAATCAATTTAATATTTATAAACTCGTTTAAATATTTTTAAAAATTAAATAGCTTTCTATTTCTCTCCCTGTTGCAACTTTCCAGCTTCGCTCTCAAAGGACTTTCCATTTCGTTGCCCGAAATGCGCATAAAATTGTATCATTCTATTTTTAAATATATATATGTATATATATATATATACCCTGCCCGTATATAATCAAAATGTTTTCGCTTTCAGTTTAGTTTGATTCCTTTGACAATTTCCGGTTTGTTGACTTCTTTTTGCTCCTTTTCCGTGTCCGACTGCGCTGTCCCTTTGTTTTGTTGGCTTTTATGGTTTCTTATTTAAAAGCCATAAAATTCAGCACATGTCTTCAATTTGGGTGTCTCGGCTGTCAAATTGGACATTTCCTTGGGGAGACCCAAGGGAAGGCCGAACGGAAGCTTTGCGTAAAGTTTTGCGGCCCATAAAAAGTAGGCTCCGTGACCAAAAGGGAGTAAGGGAATTCCCCGAACCATTGGCCAAATCAACTGGGAGGAGCCGGAGGTGGGGGAACTGGTAAAGGATCGTAGATTTGATTGCGCTGTCAATTCTGATTTGAGTGTCTTACTTAAGCCGTTCTAATGGGGTTGCCAAAAAAAAAGTTTCGCAATATCTATTGTCTATCCATTAACGTTTTGGGTTAGTTTTAGGAATTGAGCGAATTATGGATAGTTATTTAAATTTATTTGATGGTTGAATTTGGGTTTTAGGGGGATTTCAGTGAGAGATTTATACCTCTTTTGGGGTAATATATTAAATAGGAGGTTTGAAATCTCTGGAATTAAATCTGTTAATATTTTAAAATAAATTTTATTTCCAGGAGAAACTGCTTTTTAATAAATGCCTCCCTGTTAGAAGATATTTCTTTGATATTTAAAATATGCCATAATATTAATTACAAAAAGTTTATTTCAAATCTCCTACTTATACATTTGAAATATATTTTTTTTATTAGATTCCCAGCTTAAGTCTGTCTTAAATTCAAATTCCAAATAAAAGCAATTAAAATTTGCACCACAAAGTGCCAGCGGGGCGGCGCGCCACAAATGTGCTGTTTAAAAAAAAAAATTGTTTCGCCCAGTTGAATGCACTTTACGATGCCACGCCCCCTTGACTGTCGGCAAACAAAACAAACTTTCCACTTTTGGGAGGCGATATGCAAATTTTTCATTAGTTTGAAGGAGCCCAGGCACCACAAGCATCGTCGACCGACGACGTCATCGTCATTGAGGGACCCTTGGGGTGCCTTTGTGGTCCGCAACCCGGACTGGGGTCCTTCATGCGATGATTGTGCGATTTTTTAATCAAATCGTCGGCCGATTATGTGAGAGGGCCCCGCCGGTCTGAGTTGCCGGAGAATGTTGAAACTATAATTCCGCGGGTACTACGCCTCGCCAGCAATTTGTTCGCTAAAACAAACTTGCGCTAAAAAAGAGCTCAATTTAACACATTTCATATGTAAATACCTCAAAGTACAACACGGCCAGGGATCGCTATGGGGATCTCCTGCTCTTAAGCCCCTCTTAGGGCCGGCCGCCCCTTCCCGCGGGCAGTAAATTACCACAACACGCAGGTCGGGCCCCCCTTTTTCCTTTTCCCGTTTCCCGTTTCCCTTTCCATTCCCAGTTCCATTCTCAGTTCCCAGACGAGTGCAAACTCGTTCGAACCAGGCCATAATAATCGCCTTTAATAAATTATCGGCTTGCGCGGCGCGAAAAACGCGAGCGAGGAGCCCCAAACAAGCTGAATAAAAAGGGCTTCGGAAAAGAGGGAACCTGCATCACTCAGCGGTCAACAATGCAAAAACGGGAGCATGTCCAATGGCCCAGGACACTGTGCCAAAAAAAAGTAATGTAAGGAATATGTAATTGAAAAATTGTTGAAATACTATGGACGATTTGGGAAAAATATTGAATATATTTTAAGACTTTCGGCACGAATTTTTAGAAAATTTTAAATGTATGTATATTTATAATTTCCTTTTAAAAAAATTCAATTTATATTTCTGATAAAATTTTATTTTGCATAAAAGTGTGAGCTATGTGTAAATTTTGTTTTTCTGCTCTAAGAGAATGACCGTTTTCCTTTGGAAAAAATGCACCTCTAAGATTTAAAAATATATTAAATATTCTTAATTCCAATATTTTCTCAATGTGCAGACTGAAGGGAGTACTCAGGCGATGGCCGACATTTAAATTGCTTTGCATGTGTTGCACTCCCTTTTCTTCTGCTGCCACTCCCCCTTTTTCCCGGTTAACCCTTCTGTGGCCCCACCAGTTTCCCTTTTTAACTTCACACACACACACACATACACACACACACTTGATGCCAGGAGCTCCTTCTTGTGTGCTCAACTTGCGTGAAATTTCAATTCCTCGCACTGGGAGCTGGGCTTCAATGGGGCAATTGCTGTAATGAAGTGCTTGAATGCCAATCAGCGGCAACGGTGGGGTTAACCTTAACCCATGGAGCCCGGCAGGCAGGCAGCCAGCAGCTCTTTTGGCGCGGCAATTTTGACATAATTTTTGATAAGTTGTTAACAAAAAGGTTGTTGTTGCCAAATTGTTGAGTAAATAAAGGTTGATGTTGATTCTTCGACCTGGTCACGTAAAGCGAAAAAAAATAAACATCCCGATCATAATTGCCGCTGTTGCACGTAGCTGTGCAAATTTATGAGGTGATTTTTCATAAAACGAGAAATATTTCAGGTATTTTTCTTGTTGCTCTTATTTTCGCTCATGTCCAAATTAATTTATGAATTATTTTCTTTAAAATACCAAGAATAAACAACATGGAAGCGAGCAATTAACTCCACTCCGCGAGTGGAGGCCACTGGCGCCTGCGGCTCTCCTCCAGCTCCCCGCCACCTTTAATAAATTCGCCAAAGTTTTTAATAGTCAAGTGTTGAAAATTGAGCGACTGGGTGTTGACTGATTTATACACGATAATGGGCCGGCAGAGGAGTGAACATGGCCGCCGGTCAAATGGCCGGCAATTAAGCGGCTTTCTGTTTGGTTAAAGCCCAACGTGCCGGCGGTATATTACAAGTTGGCCAAGCAAACTGTCTACTTGGCGGGGATCTTTTCAACAAAATATTTTGAAAAGAGTGTAAACTTTTGTGGGGTAATGTTGACGCAGGTCGGAAGGATATTTTGAGGGATTACTTAATCAAGGAGATTATAATCTACGACTTCTTTACTACATTGGAAATAATTGATTAAATTTTTAATACTTTACAGAGGTAGAATTTGAAGAAAAATATCGAGAAAGGTTAGAACTTAATTAGACACTATTTATTTACAGTTCCCTTTTATAAATACCCAACAATTTAATACATTAATATGTTAATACCTTTAATTCAGGCAAAAGGATTATCAATCCAACACCCAAGTTCTACTCTATTAACTCTAAATAAATCTCAGAAGCCCCAGCTCATCTTCCCATCAAAACCAACTCAATACACTTGTCTTCAAGCCAAGGAGACAGACCATGATGACTCATTGGAGTAACCAATCATCTCAGACCAAGTTCAAAGCTCCACGTTCCAAGATGCAACCTCAACCCACCACAATTGTTATCTGTGACGCAGCTGGGGACAAAACTATCAACAAATTGCCGATCGGTTTCACTTCATTTGCGGCACTAAATTGCAGCGTAACTCATTTTCTCTTCATGTAATCAATGTGCAAATTACATTTTGGCTAAAAGATTGACTCGGCAGGGCACAGAGGGAGGAGAGAGAGCGCGCAGGCGAGGCTGGGTGGAGGATGAGGATGTGCCATGCCAGTGAGAAACGTTCAATGTGCTGCGTCAATCAAGAGAACTCCACTTGACCTCCATTTAAATCATTGACGAGCGAGAGCCAGGCAGCCCGCATCCGATGATGGCGTTTGTCGGTGGCTTTGTGCACTCAAAGAAAAATGTTTATATGCATAACAAAGCTGTATGAAGTAAAGTATAATGAAAACTACAAATAAATCATCAATAATTTCTATTAAAACATGGAAATATTGAGAAATTCCTGAAAATTAATCGTAATATGTGAAATAAAGTAACAAAATATTACTATTAATTTTTCCCCTGTGCACCAGGGAATGAGGCCTGGTACCAGATGGCCAACGGAAAGATCCAGCAAGTGTCCAACGACCAGTGCCACAGACAGACAGACAGACAGACCCAGCGAGCGAGAGGAAACGCATTGCAAACGTAATCAAGTAATCAAAAGTCCAAATCACGGCTGTGACAGACCCAAATAATTTGCAATGTGGCCATAGGGATGCGGGGAGAGAACCTCTCCATTGCGTGTCGGATGAGCAACGATGGGGGTTAAGGGGGCCAAAAGAGACCCGGGCCCGGGCTCGAACCCGGACCCAATGGACACATGCAAAGATGGCACTTAACGAAAGCAGTCAACCGACAACTGATTGAAGTGAAACAAACCAACGAACACTCAGCACCGGCAAAGGGGCTGGAAATGGGGGCCTACACACCGAAATCAAAGGCGGAGAAGGCTACATGCGTGGTGGATGCACATAGCACAGGATGGACACGTGGACTTCAAGGTGCAACGACAAGGGGAAGTACCGACTGCGAGTACTACATGACAAATGCCGAACTTTGACTTATAGAATGTGCCGGCGATTTCTCTTCTCTCGGCCGATAATCGATACAACTACCAAAGAGGGAGATATAAAACATTTTACCAGCTTAAAGTTCAGCCGGAAATGCAGTGAACTTTTGACATTTCAAGTGCTGAAAGGTAAGGCCTTCATTCGCCAGAATGAAAAAGGTAATTAAGGCTGAAAGGTTAGGAGAGATTTTTATAAAATAAGAAGTAGAAAAGGCGATAAAAAATGTATACAACAATAGTACTTGTATTGGAACCTTTTCTACCTAAATCCTTAAACCCACAAATCGTTGAATTCATCGATTATTCAAATCGATTATATCGATATACACTTGACATTTAGATTATTGGTCAAGAATCGCTTGCCTCTGCAACAGATTTCTCAATCAATTCATATCAATTTGTCAACTGCGACAAATAAACAAATAAAATAAAGTCGTGTAGACACCTTCCTCCTCCCAACCCCGCACAGCAGCCCCACCACCTCCCCCCAATTTAGTGACCCCCGGTGACCTTGCCTGCAGCTCTCTGGTGAACTTGTGTGTGAGCAGATCAAGGCACGTAGCCGAACCTGAACATACACACATGGAGGGGAAAAGGGTAACTCGGGATGGCTACTTCTGCAGCAGTCAGCAAAACTATTCCTCAACTCGTGCGGACACAGAAATGGAGAATTGAGAATGGAAAAGCGAACCAGACACGGAGACATTTTTTATGGACGTCTTGGATCGGCGGACGTGACGTTGATTTGCTGGCAACGCCTTAAAGGTGACACCAACCAACCGACCGACCGACCCACCGACAAGGATACGGGAGAGTTCGAGGCAAACAAACGAGACTGCCACTGGGCAGACGTCATAAAATGTCGCAGAAAAAAGAAATTGCCGGCTTGGTTTGGTTTGGCCCCGGTCCAGGCCCAGGCCAACATCGATTGCAGCTGTCACGGCCATTTAGCTGTTTAGCGCCGCAAAATCTCGGCAAATCCTTGAGAGACCGCACTCTCCCAGCTCTCCATCTAATTGCGAATGCATCCAGTCAGTTGGGACTGCCAGAGCTTGGAGGAGAACGTGCATCGGTTTGAGCCAAACGGCGGAGCACGTCCCACACGGATCGCATCATTTGTGCAGCAAATCAGTCTCAGTTTCGGACATTCAGAGCCACTCTGTTGGAGTAGCTTCTGATATGCAAATAAGTGTTTATTTGATG
The DNA here is from genome assembly GCA_018904815.1 of Drosophila ogumai. Lineage (NCBI taxonomy): Eukaryota > Metazoa > Arthropoda > Insecta > Diptera > Drosophilidae > Drosophila > Drosophila ogumai. The sequence goes on along the minus strand of JAEIIJ010009131.1, from coordinate 22,830 downwards.
GAAATTCCCAGGATCAGGCTGGCCTTAAGGTCATTTCAAAAGTAGCAAGTTCAGCGGACTTTGTTTTATTTTTTCTCACTTACTTTCCCTCGGCGTTTTCTGGCCTTAATTTTCAACCTATTGACATTGGCTGAAAAAACCCCGCTGAACTTTGTGCTTTTGAGACCTTTTTTCTCGGTTTTTGTGTGTTGGTGGAAACGTCAACTGACTTCTGTTTTTAAATTCCCCTTTTTTTTTTGTGTTTTGCGTAGCCCTCAGGTGCTAATGAATTCATAATGGCAGCGGGCATTGGGACAGGCCATAAATTATGGACCACGAAGGCAAAATACATATATTTAAGGTTGTAAAAAACAGGAATATTTTTTACCCGGCGGCTTCTTTTGTCAGAAAATGTAATTTAAAGAAAAAGTTGAATCGGTTTAATCAAAAAATTCACAAAAGTCTTGCATATTGAGTGCATTTACTTGTTTTCTCTTTAGTTTTTTAAATATTCAGAGCTATCAACTCGGTAATCCACATTCAAATCACTGTCTAAGCTTTCCCTGATTTTCCTCTCACACAAAGCAAACATGTTCCTGGCTGATATCCCTGTTTTCCCAGCTTTTATTTACTCTGCTCCTTCGGTTTGTGCTAATCCATTGAGTAATTGACATTTGATTATTAATTTCCATTCAAGAAAACTGCTAAGAAATTCATGACTTTCGCCTGCCAGTTTCCATCTCTATTTGTCGTCGTCGTGCTTCTGGGCCAATGTAAATGTCAATTGGTTATGCATGTTTGCCATCGGTATCGGAATCGGATTTGAGTGAATCTTTTATTAATTGAATGAGGAAAAATGCATTTTCCGTTAAGGGGGGCCCGAAAATCAAATAAATGTTTGTTTGGGCGCGCACCGCAAGAATCAATTTGATTGGAATTAAAATTCGAAATAGAATCAACAAAAGTTTGGTGAGGGACGTGGACTAGCGACCCTGGACCAAAGTGCAGTAAAAGTACAGTTGAGTATCTGGGCACAGGCTCAGCAGAAGCATCACCAGCAGCAGCACCAGATACAAATCCCAATCCCGTCTGGGCAGATGCTGATGCCAAAGCTGATCCTGAGCTTGTGTTGTAACAAGTTAATTGAATTTGCACTCAGCCAAGCGTCATGCATTGGGGCATCATGAGCTTACGAGTGCACTGAGCGAAAAAGTATCAAAGATGGGGTTATTTTAAGCTAATAAAGAGGATGGAACAGGTGTACTCAAAAGTTTTAGAATTTTTGCATAATTTTTAAATATTTTTTTTAGTGACAATCGATTTTTTTTCACATTCTGGAGAAAGTAAATAGCTTAAAAAACTTAATAACCCTTAGGAAAAAAAATATTCTTAGCATATCTAGTATAAAATTACCATATTTCTCAATATTTCTCCAACACATTTTAATATTTCAAAAATTCACAATACAAATACCCACATTTTCTCCCTGTACAAAATCTGAGGAAAGCGATTTGAGGCCAGTGGCGGTGGTGCAGCCGATACCGATACAAGTTGCTTATTTTATGGCCAACTCTAATGGAGGACTCGATTCTGATTCCGGCTTCTACTTCGCTTGGCATTTAGCTGGCTGTGCAGCCGGGCCCGGCTCCTCCTTCGCCCTGGGTGTTGCTCCTCGATTTTTCCAATTTTGTGATTTGCACAGATTTCAACTTGACGTCCTCATGGTCGTTCGTATCCTTTGCTTTCGCTGGGTCCCGGCTCCTGGGTTAGTTTGTTGCCAGTGTTTTGCCAGCGTCTGTGCGCTTATCCAGCAACATTGTCGAAGGTGAAGCCATGGCTTCCAAGTGCATTAAGCGCATGTGAACCGGTGCCAAACAATGACGCCTCCGAAGCCACACCTCCTCCGTCCTCCTTCCTTCCGTTGATCCTGGCAGACAAATGACTCGCCCCAAAAGGATGCAGATGGGAATGCAGCGAGAGAGTGTGCTTTTAGCAGATTAGTTTTCATCATCTTAACATTCCTAATTAATGAGGCCTTTGTTGCTCGGGCTCAGGCTTCACCTCTAGGTGTTAAATCAAAGACTTTTGGCCCCGGCGTGCATGTCTAATGAGTAATGGGGAGGAATCCGGCTCGCAAAGTTTATCCAGAGCAGCGCATTTTCTTGTAGTTTCGCAATAATGAGCCAAGGAGCTTGTCTCCCGTTTTTTACAATGGAAATTTCGCTGACTAAAATGTTGAACAAAGGTGAGACAAAGACCCTTTAATACAGAATGCATAGCGTTACGCTTCTTACAACTTTTACTGCCCTGATTGTATGATACTATTTGCGTTTCATTAACGAAACCCACAAAATAAACATTTTAATTTTCCACTCAAAACAAGGCCATGACACCGTCGAAATTTCAAATCAAATTTCACAAAACGATGACATTTCCTCTCCAGCTAATTTCACAATTATTTTTGCTTGCAATTTTAATGCAATTTTTTTGCGACACTCGACACGGGACACTCGCTCATTAACACGCATCCATGGCACTTAATTAGGCCTGGCAATTGGCAAAATGTTTGCAAGTAATGCAAATGGACACTCGACACTCTATCATTTCCATTTGATGAATGGCCTTTGGCATTTGGCATTTCCTCATTTATTTATACACAGTATTTGTTTGATATTTTCGAGGGCTAATAGTCGGCATTATTATGCCGCATAATGAGCGCTGTGTCGAAGCCCAACAATGAGTGCCAACTTTTTGGTTTAGAACTCAGTGCGAAATGCACAAAACGCAAAAGTTTGTAAAACTAATTTCCTGCCGCTGCCGTTGGCGGGTGTCCGGGTGTCTGAGGGGAAATGTCAAAATGTTTTTGACAAGTCCAATTTTGAAATTTTCAAATTTTGCCGTAATTAACTTTCTGGCAAAGGCAATTAGCGACCGCACGCACACAAACTCATTTATATAAATATTGTGTGTGTGTGTGTGTGTGTGTGTTGGCGAATTACAAAAATACAAATAGAAATGTATACATTAATTTATATTTAGAATATTAGCCATGCAAATATATTGAAAGTTCACCCCATTTAGCACTCTGCTCACGAACTTTAACAATATCGTAAATAATGGAGTCAATTGCATTTTGCATAATAATTACAGTGTAAATACATGGGACAGGAGCGGATTCAGGTGGGTCTTAGGGGTTTCTTTACGAAGAAACTCTCATTAATATTTATCATTAAAGAAAGAAACTTACAATTACAAAAATAAATGTACAATCCTTTCGGCCTACTTTAATCTTTTAAATCATATAGTTATCTAGGCTTTATTTAGTTTAAATACCAATTGTTAAAGCCCACCTTAATAGGACCTTATACCTCTATTAAGAAGCCTCTTTACATAGCCCCCATACTCCGCTCCTGGACAGGGAGACACAAGTGCATGGGATCGCAATGAGCCGGGGCGCCAGCAGTCCTCCGCGTTGAGCTGGAGTGGCCAAGTGGAGTGAGCACGGAATAAGTGGGTAACTAGGGAGCTTGTTGGCAAGCGAGCGAGTGAATGAGTGATGAAGCGCGTCACGTCGACGGCAGGAACAGGCAGAAATGGGATAGTAAATGGGGGCTAAGGACGTGTAGCTTCCGAGAGGAGATGCCAATGCTAATGGGCTAACATGACACTTGTCAATGTATGTAATTGCCTTCTTTTAATATTAAGTGAAAAACATAAATCAGAAACGTAATTCCATAGTTAAAGTTATTACATAAATAAATATTTATTAAATTGTATTAGGGTTTATATTGTATTTCACCTTTTCCTTTTTTATTGTTATTAATACCCTAAAAACTAGCCACAATTATTCATAACCCTTGGCTAGAAAATATCCTATTTAGCCAGCACTGGAACCCAGGATGAGTGTGACGGTGATGAGTGTGACTGTTCCTCCATGACTATGTCTATTGCCGTTGACTTGGAGTACAATACACAATTATTGCCGCCAAGTGACGGCAACTTGGGGGCGCATCAATAACGAGTGCTTGTCACCCGCCGCCACCCATCTATCCAGCAAGCCATCCAACCATCCGGCCAGGCCATCCAGTGCACCATCCAAATGGAACACCGCTGGGAGCGAAATCACACCCATTTGTCAGAGGGAACGACTCGGATGGCGGGCAGCGAGCGTCCACGGCTACGGCGTCGGCTAATTGCAGTTCATGCGAAAAACATCGTTAATCAACTCATTGACAGTTTGTTATTTGTTAAACAAAGCTAATGACTTAATGGCATAAATGGTGTGGCAACTGCACCACCACGGCCCGGCCAGAAGGATATCGAAAGTCATGGCAAGGCAAGGAAGGAGCAGAGCAGGCACAGTCAGAATAAATGACACGCCAGCTCACGGGCAGCCGTTTCTCTTCCGTATTTATGTAGATAAACAATAAGCTGACAAGCCGGGGCGAAAATTAATTGTCCTGGACACATCCTTGGTGGCTTTGGCTGAGGGCGTGTTGGCCACATAGCTAGCGGATCACGATATGCCCAGGGGAAGCAAAGCAACTAGTTTGAGCTCCTAGAATAATCCTTATTCTCAAGAGCTGCTTACTAGAAGGAGATATATAGAGAAGGGAAAGATTTCTTTTAATTATAATTTTTATAATTAATCCTATAATAATATACTACCGAATTAACTTTAATTTCAAGAGGAAACAAATAATGTCCAATTCCCAAAAACACAAATTTTCAAAATCAAAGTAGGCCCTGCTTTGGAAATGTCATCCGACTGCAAACTTTGGGACCTTGCCTTTTTATATTTCTCATTCGTATTTCGTTTCTCGTAAGCTACAGAGCTCTTCTCCTTTTAAATTATAAAAAAAAAATTTCAGTGAAAACAAAAATTTTAAGTAAAAAATTTGTTTGTCTAGAAACTTTTAGTGTATATTTACTTTTTCGGTTTATCAAGACATTTCCGTAAATGATGAATTTTTGCTCGGTGCCCTACGAAGCTGATTACGGCATGTATGCCGATTCAAAGGTACAAATTTCAACGGAAGGTAACCCCCAGAGACCACTAACCTTTGTAACATCCTTCCCTCAAGATGAAGAGCCTGTCTCAGTACCCGATGAATCCCGGCCAGGCAATGGGCCAGCCCATGTCTGTGCAGCCGCTGAACCCGCCGCAGATGAACCTTCAGATGCAGATGCCTTCGAGCATGCCCCCGATGTCCTCGTACCCGGTGCAGGGCATGCCGCTGGGCATGATGTCCGGCGGCGGTAACGGCGGCATGACGCCCATGTCCACAATGTCTACACAGCTGCCAATCGGAGCGATGACGCCGCTAAGCAGCGTGACTATGATGCCCATGGGCAATGGATCTATCGATGCGCCCGGGATCAATGCCGTCATACCCGACTTGCAGTCCATGTCCGCAATGGGACAGATGCAGCCGATGGGTCAGATGCAGCCCATGCAGCAGTACGGCGATGGGGGATCCAACATGCAGATGCATCAGGGTCGCCTTGCAGGCAGCGGTGGTGCTCCCTCGTCGCCCTCGCAGGCCGGCGGCTGGAACTCTAATCCCAACGGCAGCGGCAATAACGGCTACAACATGTGGCAGTACACCCAGCCTATGCAGTACCAGCAGCAGAACCATAATCAAGCCCAGCAGCAGCAGCATCAACAGCAGCAGCAACAGCAGCAGGGACAGCGGATGAAGTCTGCCTACGACTACCGGGATGTGCGCAACGGCCTGAAGTAAGTACATATCCTTGGCGTTCAGAGTGTCCTAATCGTAAGCCTGACCAGCAATCCTTTTACCAATTAAACCCACAGCACGCCATCCATGAACGTGTCATCAGCGAGGTACAGCAAGAGCACTAATTCATTCAATTGTGGTAAGTTTTTCAATTATTGTAAGGTCAACCAATCACTTACAATCCATTCCCCTTCCAGGAAAAACGTCAAGCAAGGTCCCCCATTGGCGATGATGGAGCTCCAGGTCCATCCTCAAGTTGATTTTTACAGATGTCCGCGTTATTACGAGTTTTGTGTTAAATATTCTTCCCCTACGCAAACAAATACCCCTCACACAAAAACCCAACGACACGATCAACACTTTGGTGTGGAATAAAAATGGCTTATTTGTTTTAGCCAACTTAATTCAGATGTGGTCTTTTTTTCTGGCCGATGGCGACTTTAAACGGTTTGATTTATGGCCGTCAGACATCAAAATTGGCAGCATGTTGTAGGGCACGGAAAAAGAAAATTGAACGAAGGAAAAGCGGCGATGAAAAATTTATGCTGACCGCATGATGAACGCATAAAAAATGTTGCCAACTTATGGCCAAAATGCAATCCACACACACAGCCCAGTTGGTCCAACGTATAAACAATGGCTCTATCGGGCCAAAGGCATCAGTTGGTTGGTTGGTTGAGCGGTTGGGTTATCCCCGCCCCGTTCCCTCCAAAGTCGTTAGATTCTGGCAGCCGGGGCCAAGGTGTGAATATTTTATGTGGCACTATTTTGATACCATAAATCTTTTAGTAGTTGATTCAGCAAAGTTTTGCCTGTTACCGCATTTCGTTTTGCGGTTTCCTTTTCTACAGTTCGTTTCGCTGCGTTTCTTTCAATTTTTAGCCTTTTTGACTTTATTTGCTTGGGTGATTAGGTGTACGGATTTGTGGCACAGTCTGAAGTTGCTTTTCTGATTGATTAAATCAAATGTATTTTATATCGATTGGAATGCAGTTCTTGCGGGGGATTTTGTGGGAGAAATAAAATTGTGACAAATATAACACAAGATTTTAAGTCGTGATATATTGATTTTCCGGGAGTGAGTAGCTAAATTGCTTGTACATAAGAGGAAAAGCAAAGGAACGTACACGCAGGAGGTCCCTCTTTGATTCAAATATTTTTCGGAAGCTCTGGTTAGCTTAATCTCAAGATTATTACCTCTTATTTTCTTCCATGACACAACCAACGATTTCTCCTGTTTTTTTTTACCAATAAAATCCCCAAGCAAATCCCTAGCAGGGCAATCATCTCCTCCCACAAAGACCAAAGAATTCCCAATGCGACCGTAGAATGCACATACCAGAAATTGTTTCTCGCAAGCGTTTTACATTTTTCCGAGGGCATCATTAAAATTAAAAGAAAAGTAAAGTAAAAAACGAGAACGAGGAGTACGAGAGAAGCCACAGAAACGGACAGCTGAATGGACGTTGAATGGACAATTTGAAAAGTTTTTGGGGCATGGAGAAGACGACTCTCACTCTGCCCGGAAAGGACAATGCGAGTGGCCCAAAAACTCTGGATGAGAAGTTTTCCGCAACGGAGCCCGGGGAGGGATTGTCAAAAGTTTTTCGACGGAGCCTTACTACATAGTCCTCGATGTGCAATGCAACAGCTCCCCTCGGCCCCTCGGGATGCAGAAATTTTATTCATGACGGAAGCAATACTCAAATTTCGTCTATTAATATCTGGGCAAGGGTTTTCCGGGGGCTGGAGGAGCAATGGAGGAGGGTTCCTGGGGTCCAGCTGTCAGGCCGTAGCTGGGACCCAACTTCCAGGCTCTGTACGTATCCCAACATCTGTCCAAGTGTCAGTCCAACTGTCTGTTTGTCTAACTGACACACACACATACAAAGTCTCTCTCATCTAAACAAATGCGCATACAGATGTGGTCAGCATGAGCTGGTGGTGGTGCTATGCACTTGAACAAAATTAGAGTTAATTAAGGGGATATTATTCAGAACAAATAAAATTTAAACAAACAAAAAAATGTCATGTAAAAAAGCCTATTAGAAAGTGGTTAAAACCCATTTATAGAAATCTTTTCCCTCTTTTCTTGCAGTGCAATACTATGTTGTTGGTGAGTTGGTACAGTCAGCCCGGTTGCACATTGCTAACATAACCTCAAATTGCATTCCTAATTCCTTTTATACGCCACACATCTCATCCCACCATTCCCTGCTCCCCTTTGGGAAAGCGTTTTTCTGCAAAATGTGCAATTTCCGCTTGAAAGACTGGACTGGCATACTACAATCCATCCCCGAAATTCCTGGAAATATTTTGCAGAACAGAAATTTATTATTGTTTTTCGGGGACCAGCAGCAACTGCATGTTGGCCCAAACATACATGCGTCATATTATTGTCTAGAAAACGGAACGGAACGGAAGTCAGTCAGTCAGCCAGTCAGCCAGGTGAGGTGCCAGAAACACTTTCCATCTGCAGATATCAGCTGGTAAAATATTCTGGCCACTTTTACATAACGCAAATGTTTAGTTTTGAATGGAATTGGTGAGTTGCCTCAGAAGGCTGCCAACAAGCCGTGTGTTCTTTTGTTTTCTAGACCGCAATTTGAATAATTGAAATGCTCGGCAATTGCTTGCTTTTATTTTATTATTTATCAACTGTGTTTGCCCATAAATAAGGCTAACAACTGTTTCTCCGATTAATTTGTATGATTTTGAGTGTTTAAGGTAGGTTTGCATACACTTTTATTAAGAAATACTTGCAGATGATGTGATTTACTAACAATTACTTGGTGTTAGCAGGGAGATCGTTTGAAGGAACACCCTCCACCCTCTTTCAACTAAAATCCAAACATTTATCTTTACCTAAGCAGGGGGGAATCACAACACTTGAAACCTTTTTAAAATACTTAAGCTCTTTTGGCCTGTCAATTACCATCTATGTACATTCCGTGTTAGTCGGTTTGACGTCGAGCAATGTTGTGTTTTAACCCGAGAAAAGCACAAACTTGTGGCTAAAATGAACATGAATTTTAACTTGTCGTTGTTTGTTGCATTTGTCAACTGTTCTTCATTCTGATGTTGTTATTTCTGGTGGTACTTCTGGTGTTTTTGCACTGGCAGCCGGCACTGGTTCATGTGGTCCTGTGTTCATGTGTCCATTCCTGCGCTATTGACACACCGAGAGAAGCAGATCCAAGGAGGAGGATGAGAGTTAAATTGCGACGAAAATGTCTGCAGCTCAGTGAGCAAAGTTTGAGCGCCTTGTTTTAGAATTTGCAGTCTGCTTTACTGATTGTTGTTAGTCTGGGGACCCGGTGCTGTGTGTGTGTGTGCTCTATGTGGGCCAACTTTTCTGAAACTGTGCCAACTTTTGGCTCGTTTTTGCCTGATAACTTCATCATCGTCAACGTTCTCTCGTCATTCTCGTTCTCATTCAAGTGGAACCAAAAAAAAGACACAAAGAAAATGAAAAACTCGTTGGCCAAATGTTTTGTCATGATTTTTCCTCCTCTCAATACGCCTGTCTCCTGTCGTGTTTGAGGTTTCGTCCTCTTCTGTCAATGAAAAACCTTCAACTTGACTGAGTATGCACATCGTATGGCCCAGATAATCAAAGTTTCGAGAGGAAACAAGAGATAGGTTTTGGATTCGAATAATCATAATAGAGCTAAGATAATAAGGTTCAAAGAGAAATGTATACAATTTCAATGGTTATTTAAACAGTTTAAGCGCCTATATTATATTCTTAGATATAAACTCTACAAAAAGTATTATATTTTTTGCTTTAAAAAGACAACATTTCAAGTTTCACATATCTGTTCACCTTTAAAATTTGGCAAATATTTTCCAGTTAAATAACCAAAGAGAAAGTCGCTGTGAGCCGAGTTTATAGCCAAATGAAAATGGCAAAGGGAGGCCATAGGTCGACGACTGACTGCTGTATATTTTCCACCTGAGCTAATGGCTTTTTGTTTTCCACATTTTTGGGAAGCTTTTGAGTAATTAAATTTATGGATGCATAAAATGGCAACCTGTTCGATCCGCCGCCCATCCCGCTCACTCTTTTTGAGTCTCTGTTTGACTTTTTCGGCCATGTGTCCATAAATGTCCGCCCCGAATGTCCAGTCACATCCAATGAGCGCCCGTTGCTGATGCTGTGCTTTGCTGGCTATTAATTTCGAGTGGTTCGGTTCACTTTCGGGCCCATGTGTACACATGTTTGGGCTTGTAAAAATGTCATGTTAATTTGTGGATTGTGCGACCGAAGTGGAGCACCCCGAGAGTCGAACAGAGGGGCCAAAAATCGGGCGAGGCATGCAAATAAATGTCCCTCGCACATGCCACCCACCAGCTGTATTCGCTCTGGCACAGATGCACTGTAACAAATTTACTATTCTTCTTAGGGAATATTATAGATTTTCAAAAGTTATTCTACGAAATAGACAAACAAATAGAAGGGACACGGCTGAATTGACTAATCCGGTGATGAGTTACGAATTAATATTCTAAATAAATTAAATTTGTAAACTCCTAATTTTCCAAAATATTTTAGAAACAATTTAAAAACAAAAATAAATATTCGTAAGTTTCAGATTTTCTCTCAGTGCTCTCACACAGCCACACAGATGCTCTCCGCCCACGCATCGAAGAGTGGAAAAGAGAGAGGCTGCCGCTCGGCTTTGGAGACGGGCTTTTTGCAGATTTATGAGTGAATCTGATAAGTGCTGCCAATAAATTTTCGGACAACAATTTACAATGTTCAGTCCATGTTCAGTTGTTTCCTTACGTTTTCCATTGAGAGGAAAACGAGACTGAGGATGGGATGGGTTGGTGAAGTCAGAATTGGGATTTCGATTGGTTTGGGCAGCGTATTTTTGGATATTTTATTGCAATTTACTGGGGCAAAAATGGGTTCAAGGAGTGAGTCTTTGGATTGCTCAGAAAATTATTTGGGTCATGGAAAGAGACCTGATGTAAGAAATATAATTTTTTTGTTTGTTTTTTGGAATTAAAAAGTGACTCCTAATAAACCTTTAGAGTGGTATATGGGTTTAGTTATTCCTTCAAAAAAAAATATATATATTTTTAAACTACAGAAAATGTTTACTGGCTAATATAAACAAATTCCAACCGTCCAGAAGTCTACTTTTCTCATTCTTTGTTATGTTTTCCACTTGGCTTTTATGATATTAATAAAGTTAACCATTCAAAGCTCACTTCTATACTCCTTTTTATTTGTAATCTTCTAATTATTATATTTCTTGAGGACTCAACAAGCAGTTCCTTGACCAAAAAGTGAACAATTGCTCTCGCACATTGCGCATACGTACGTATACGTAATGTAATCACAAACACACAAAACTCCCACATGCGAAGAAGGAGCAGGACAACAAAAATCCAACAATGGCAACAAAACCACAGAGAAATCAGTGAATTATACAACATTTAAGCAAACAGAGAATGGCAACGCTCTCTCGTTCGTTCGAGGATGCATAGAAATCCAGCGTCAGAATTAAGTTAAGGCGCTTCCGACATCCATGGGAAACACAATGCCGACGAGGACGAGGAGAAGCAAGCGCCCAAGTTGGCCAAAAACTTTGCTCCACACACACACACGGGAAAGGGTTGAAGGATAGTGGCTGTGTAGTGGCTGGCTGAAAGAAACCATCGCAGCAGAAGTGAAATAAAGTTGAATGTAAGCAAACAAGTTGAACCAACAAACCAAGTCTCTAATTGTATTTGTGTGAGTGTGTGCGTGTGTGTGTGTGTATGGACGGAGGCGCATTCGGAAGGGTTGTGGGCGTGGCAGTGTGTTTTATGCGGCAAACCGGAACGCACCACTTTGGTGGGAAACAAAATATGAGGAGAATTGCAGCAAGGAGAACAAGTCCGAGTCCAACAAGACGTGAAATGCAACTTTTTCGGCACAACGCTCGGGCACAAAAGCCTGGCCTCCATCCTTCGTCATCCGCACAAAAAAAAAGGAAAATAGAGCACACAAAAAGCCGGGCAAATGCACAAAAGCCAAACAAGAATGGCGAAACGGGAGGAGCAGCACACCATCCCAACGAATTTCGCATATCCTAGCCTCTGGAAGGACGACAGTCGCGTCGCGACGCAGTTTTGTGGCAGGTTGAGAGGTGCAACATTCTGGGACTCAAGATCCGGCGTAGCAGGATCCCAGCCTAAGCCAGCTTTAGTCGCAACACATGCCATCTGTTCTTCTTCAAGGCACAAAACAGAAGGAGCCCAGCTTAGACCATATGCAAAAATGCGGCTATTTAATTATTCGACTTGGGAGTACCTTTTACAAAGGGTTATATTATTTTTTAATGCATAAATAATAAAAAAAATAATAAAATAAGAATTCTTATTAAAGAACAGGATTGTCAAGCTAGGAGAACCCAAAGTTAACCTTACGATTTGGGAATATTTATAAAATGTGTAGGGTTTATTTTCAGATAGTTTAAAATCTTAATTGTCTAGTTCAATTATAAATTTTAAGTTTGTAAATTATAAAATATATATTTTACCTTTTGATATATGAAAAAGATTAGGTAAATTGCTTACCTGTGGAAATCAGGCATAATTCAAATTTTTATAACGAAAGAAACTCGTATATTAAACAAATACAAAGATTTCCTAAACCAAATATATAACTTTTTTTGCTAGTCCATATACCCTTTAAATCCTTGCAGTCCTAGGGTACCACAAGCCGGAAATATGGCAAACGAAAATGGCACAACAATCGAAGGAAAAGAGTTGCACGGAACAAGCGGGGTGAAGAATTGAGAATAGAGAGACTAGAGAAAGGAGCAGCAGCAGCAGCGCGACACAAGTACATTTGTTTATGCTAAGGCCCGGTAGGATCCAAAGAGAGGTCCCTTCCGGAAGACTCCCTCTGCTCCCGGCTGCCTGGCAAGCGTTGAAATGGAACAAATGAACTAAGTCGAGAATTGCCAACTGCACACTTGAGTCGCACACACACAAAACAGGAGGAAAGCAGCAGGAACAGCAAGAGCAGGAGCAGGAGTCCCTCACAGAAGCAAGGCAAACAACAAATGATTTCACAAGAAAAGTTAAACTTGTAAATTCAAATTTCACATTTGTCTGGAATTCGCAATTACACTTTGGCAACAACAATGAAATATGTCCCGGTACGTTCGTACGTACACCTGCCGAAAATTCAAGGTGGGATTTTTCACTCCATTTCCAGTCCGCTTCCCAGCTCCCGCTCCCTCTCTCTCTTTCTGTCTCCCCCCTCCTCCCTCTCCCGCTTCATGGCTCATTGTTCTCGGCCGCCGACGCCTGGCAAATGGAGCATGGAGTGGAGTGAAGTGGAGCCGTAGAGCCAGGAGGAGCAGAGCAGGGAGCAGCAGATGGAGCTCCAGTCGAAATTGTTGCCTCCTAAAGCATATTGTAATAATCCAAATGAAATTAAATGTACCGTAAACATTTCGAATTACCGAGAGAGAGATTCGGCAACTTGAAGCTAGTGGCAGGAGCTTAAAAACGTTGCGACTTGGACTATATAATGCCCTGCACTTTGTTTAATACCAATAAGTATTATAGTTAACATGTCTAGATCCATTTATCAAAGAAAATCATAGCGCACTTACCAATAGGAATTCGTATTTTGTGCAAGTCGTGGGTTAAAAATGTACAGCCACCGCGCGTCCCTCTTTAACAATTTCTATTTCATCAGTTTTTCATGGTTAATTTGCACATTTAGCACTTTAATTGATTACATATTATTTGTCACACTTGTCACACTGCTAGCACAACTTTCTTCACTTTACTGATTGGTTTTTCTTGTGTTTTTAACATTTAAAAGTAAAATTTGCCATTTCTCGAAGATCGCCCACGCACTTTCACAGGACTAGAGATCGCAGTTTGTTGATTGCGCAAACCATCGATAGGCAACTATCGAAGGACATACGTTAGAGATGCTACAATTTTCAGTTTTCAATTTAACACAATAAGAACTGAAAGACAAAAAAAAAAAAAAAATTTAATTATATAAAATAAATGCATTCATTATTAAAGTTTAATACGTTTAACGCTTAAATTTTCATTCATTTTGAATCGTATATTTATAATTATTCATTTTATAGTTCGTTTTATATTATAATTTAATATTTTCCCAACTAAATTTGTATTAAGTGATTCAAAGCAAATCTTTAGGAGCTAAATCGAGTCGGAATACCCTGTAAAAGTTTAAAAATAGTAGCTGCCTGGAGCAGCAGGTGCAAGCGCTGGCTTCAGCGGCTAGACAATAAAAATGTTCGTAATTGCAGATGCGAAGCATGGCCAGAATTTGGATTGGGAATAGAATGCCGTTGGTTTGGGTATGAAGGGGGCTCTAGGGAATCCACATTAGTTGGTTTGGATGCTGAATGCTAATAGCTACATTTTTGGATCAACATTTTTTGGGTGAAGCTGCTTGGGAAACTAAAACTAATAGAAATGGTTGCCTTTTGTTAGTTAGTTGGATTTGGTTTATACTAACATTACTTTATATTCTTTACTTTATTATTTTTACTTTATGTGCTAGAAATTTAATGGTATTAAAAATACTAGATAGATTTCAAAATGTACTTTTAGTTTACGATGTTTTCTAGTGTTGCATAGCGACCATCTATCGCGTGAAGGAAATACTTATCGATAAAAAGCTAAGCAATACAAGAAGACGATCGATAAGTCAAAGACGCGTCCTTCATTTTTTCACAACATTCCGTGCATTCCTTTAAAATAACTTTTACGCCCCCGCCAGCCTAACTACCCGTCATCATTTCACTCGTAACCATTACAAATTACCACCCACAGCCCACGGGAGTTGCTGTAACAATATTTCAATCGCCCCCTAATCAATCTGGAGCCCCCAAGAGGCTGCTGTCTGCTCTCAACTATTCAATTGGCCAGGGACCTGATGGCAAAGCACCATTAAATTAGCGAAATCGGGCAACAAAATAGCGAAAGAGGTAAGTAAAAGCCAGCCGACAAAATTGCACATTTTACAAGTTTACGAACCACTAAATAGAGCCACGCGAGGATCGCTGGCCGGGCTTTTTGGCGAATTTATTCCTAAAACAACTCTATCGCGATCAGCTCGCCGACGACGACGACTCAGTTCGCGGCCCCATAAAGCCAACGATTTATTGCCCAAGTCGGCAACAATTTGACAAGCAAATTGCTATAATTTCAGGACATTGCAATGCGGGGAATCTCCCCTCTCTTGGGAATGTTGTATGTGTGGACATGGGGCTACGTAGCGACGTAAGCAGGCGCTTTTTTCGCGCTTTTATCTGCGCAAAATTTATGCGAACGATAAAGCCCCAACGACTACTGCGACCGAAGGAGGAACTTCTTCGGCCAAAGTCGGGAATTACGGGGCCCAAGGCATCTTCTAATTGCCTGGCCATTCGGCTTGGATCGCAGTCGTCCGTTAAATTGCCATAATTTCGCTGGCTTTACGAGCTGCCAGAGAATTCTCCGCCTCCTCCCAGCTGTAGCCTTCAGCGACCACACATATCCGAATAGTTGGACTTGAATTTAAATGCATTATAAATGCATTATAAAATACCAAAAAAATCATAATCATCATTACGAAATAATGCAAAATTAGCACAAAGTGCGTGACGTGTGGTCCTCCTCAAAGGTCATAAATCCCTAGGAGAAGAAAAAACAATATCAAAAGGCAATCATCATTAAAAATTCAAGGAAGCATAAAATTGGCAGAAAGAAAAAGAAGTCCTGCAAAATATAAATGATGATAAGGAAATGATTTCCCTTTCTTTGCCTTTTTTCGAGTCGTAAAATCGCTGCCATAAAAATTAAAAGAAAATCACATTTTTTTTGGGTTTGTTTAAGCTTTTTTTAGTTAGTTAGCTCGCACTTTATGGTGAGTTTGAGGACTAATTGTTGTTCTGTGGCTGCCATGGGGAATTGGAGGAGGAGGCGGCAGGATAGGACAGGATTTGATGGCACTTAGAAAGCCGTTAATCCTAATTTTATGCACCTAGTCTGTGTGGCCAAGCCAATTTAATGGCTCACTTCCCCTGGCCCATAATAATGTTGATTCCTCTGCTGATTCATAAATTTACGTTGGGCGGAGAAAAAAGTAGGAAAAGGACTAAATACAAAGTCACTTTAGCAATTCCCCAAGCCACCAGAGTCCCATCAAATAGAGATCACCTGCATGGCCATGAATTTTAAACTAAAACATAAAATAAATCCTAATTTAATAGGTAGAACACAAGGTCAGCTAGGGGTTTAGTTTTACATCTCTTTGGCATTATTCCCGCATTTATTAAAATATTTGTAAATTTTTGTATTTTTGGTAAAACGCGCAGTTTGTAATTCAAACAAAAACATGAGACGTTCGACCTTTAAGGGCCACACCATCAGAATAAGATCGGTAAGTTGTTCTAAATTTATTTGAGCTATTTAATAACAATATTGAATTCCAAAGGTAACAATCAAGGATTGCTTAAACTGCGACCACGTCAAGGTCAATTTCTCGCTGTCGGACAATGTCCATGTGATTGTTTATAAAGTGGTCAAGGGCTTGGCCAGGGATGTGCCAGCTGTGACTCCAGTGGCCCAGGCCATTCTGCTCCTTTGCACTCTCACCTATCCGGATGGCGACAGTTTGGCCAAACTTGAGAGTCTTGACTTGAGGCAGGGATCGGTTTCCATGACCTTCGAGAGGCTGCCACTGAACCCAGATGGGGAAGCCAGGGTGTCACAGGATCCGCCTGTGGTGGATGACTCAGACAGTGAAGTGGACATGGAACCCTGTACCTCAAAGCAGGCCGCGGAGCGTCAAAAGTTGCGGGAGGAGCGCAGAGCAAAGAGAGCCTCTGAAGCAAAGCGCGCCGGCGGTGGCAGCTTCTTCTTCCCCTCCACTTCCCAAGACATCCAGGTGACCGTTACTCGTCGCTTCGACATCTTCTCCCCGCAGGACAGCGTTTTCGTTGAAATCAACGGTGAGATGGATGAAATGACCATCAAGCGCTTCTACAAGGAGTACTTTGTGCGCTCGCAGTATACGTTCGACACTCTGAGGCTTCTCCACGAGAGGTGCGCTGGCAACTGGCTGCAGGTCATCAAGAGCGACCATGATGCGTACGGTCGCATTAAGTAGGTTTTGTAAAACAATAAGAACTTACGCTTTTATTTAATTATACTTCTCTCTCTTTAAGGGAACCCGACAGCCCCTTTGAGACCTTTGTCAAGCTCTTTGATCGCCAGGCCATGGAGCCACAGGATGTGATCTGCCGCCTGGCCACCAAGTGCCTGGAGGTGAATGAGGTGGTGCGCCTAACCGAGCGCAGTTTTGTACTAAACGTCTTCGAGCAGGTCCGCCAGATCTTTGAGTACATTACGGTCAGTGAGTACACCGTTTGGTTTTTGGTTCCCTGCCAAAATGCTTCCGAAGAGCAGCCGGTGGTGAGTATTGTCCCGGAATTCCATATCTATTTCTTACTTTCTTTGACTTCTTTTTTCCACCAGAACCTCGATAGCTTCGATTTGACCAAAGTGCGTACTTGTATTCGTGCTGTCGGCGACAAGCGCAATATATTTTGGAACTATACCAATCACAATATCAAGGATATACTTATGGTGTCCTTCCAGTTGGCCTTGGCCTCGCAGGCCAATCAGTCGTTGCTGATTTTGAGTCACATGGAAACGGTGAGTGTGAGGATTTTCTTGAAATTTTTTCCTAGGTTTGGTTTAGGCTGTGAAAATCAATGCTAAAGCTAACAATTCTAGTCTATATCGTTAAATAAATTAGATTATATGTAATTATTTAAATTAAACATCTTGCAAGTATCACCCCAAATCTAAAGTAAATGTATTATTTCTCTTTATTTCTAAAGCTCTCTGAATTTGTTAATATGCAGTATGTGACTGCCAGCTTTATGAACGATGTCTATTGCAAGAAGCCCTTGAGTCCTGTAAGTTTAACCAACTGCCATTGATATAAAGTCTACATATAAGCTTTCAAATTCCTTAATGTTCAAACCCTAGAAATGGTATTGCCATCGCTACCTGCAGCGCATCGTAAACATATCCTTGTTCATGGGCATAATTGTCATTATCGAGTATCCCAGTGCCTTCACCTTGCTGAAAGGCGGTCGCAAGTTGATCAAGTGCTTCCCGAAACCGAAAGAGGGTGGCCTCGAATGGGAGATATTCGAGGGGGTGGTGAGGGACAATGAGTCCGATATACAGATCCTCAAGAATGAGATCAGGATAAACTAACTAGCTGACACATTTATCTATTAGGTAAGGCAATATTAAGGCCACGAACACGGCATCCATCAGCTCTCGCTCTCTCCTTCTCTCCGTAGCCTCGCTCCAAAAAATTCATTTTTCCTGCCGCAAATATTTCCCTGCTCATTTTCTAATTACGCCGCGTGCCACGAGCTCAGCTCTGCCTCTGGCTGGCTGGCAAACTCATTCTTCAGCTCCATTTCAATTAGGGTTTTGCCGGCTGTCAGTTTGAATGCCACTGGCGGAGGAGTCGAGGGTCCTTGCCGGCGAAGCTCCACTAAAACCAGCAACTACAATGGCTGTCAGACAAGAGGCACGCGTCATTTGCCGGGGCGAAATGCATTTTGCACAAAACCGAGACCATTTTTAGCTAAAATCACCCGGCGACGACCCCGAAGAGGAGGCATCCTGATGGAACGCTGACTGACGGACTTGAATGATTGGCGGTTGTTTGGGGGCAATCCTTGGGGCGCTGCTGTGGGAAAATCATTTGAGATCCGAGCAAAGCCTTTCCTATTTTAATGTTTTATTATTATATATAAAATTCTACGTTCCTTATTTTATAAAATCTTGATTAGTAGTTTTAAGTTTGATTCTTATTATATGTATTTTATATGTGTTTTCGTTTATATTGTATTACATGTAAAAGTCCAAGAACAATGTAAATTAATTATTTTATTGAAAATATTTTAATTAGCATCTTGGAAATTTATTCAAAATAATAAAGCTTACAAATTAATATTAAATCTTAAGGCTTGTATAATCTTAGAATATCGGTTTAGCAACACATCCCTAGATTTTTCCTCCTAGTTGATAGAGAAATTAGCAAGCTCTTCGGCTCGAGGGCTCAATGTTTCTTTTTTCTGTAAGATGCAAATGCAATTTGCAAATTTATTGGCGAAACGCTGGCCCCAGGCAGCTGTTCGTCGTCTACGCAGGTCATAAATAAGCAAACGAAAAATGCATTAGACAGGTTTTCGGGGCCACGATATGCGATGCGTGCCACATTTCGCACCTCCAACGCTGGAGGAGATCGCATCGGGCTGCATGCCACGGCACTCAGTCAAATGACAGGCCGTTCCCCCTGCTAATAAAGCCCCTCGCTCCATACCTCCCCGCACACTCTGCATTAATTGCGCAAGGAAATAAGTGTTGTATTTTCCAGCCAGTGTGAATTTTCTTGCGTTTCACAATTTTCTTGTTGTTGCCGCTGGTTGGTTGGTTGGTTTTTAGGTTTTCGGTGTTTTCTGCTCCGGCAATCGGAAAGTGCACACCAAAATGGCAGAGAAATGAAAAGGAGGAGCCTTCTCCAGGTTCATGAACAGCAAATTAGTTTCTGCTGAATATTATTTAATGGTCTTTGAGGGCACAGGATATTAGGAGAAATGCTAATTTGATGGCTATATGAATGCCATTAACAGTGATAAAGAGAGTACTTTTTGAATACTCTTTAAATAGCATTCAGAGTTGAGGGGTTTCAGAACTGTTTTTAGTTTTTTAAATTATAAAGAGTTGAGGGATGTTTTTAGATTGGATTAAAAATGGACTCTAAAGAAACACTAAATTTAGGTGTTTAATATTCGTCTCTTTCTCTCATCAACGCTTTGCCTGCAATGTACAAGCTAACAATTAATAGTTTTTTTTTTTCTATTAGAAAAACCTCTAAATACATAAAGTACTATAGCTTTCATTTTTCTTTTAAATATTTTTCCCTTAAATTAATAATTCAAAACCATTGCTTTCTAACTACTCCACCTTTGTCTCCACGAGAATAAAAAGGATATGAAACAAAAAAGAGGGCCAACCTTGTTTTTTAGTAATTATAAATTAATAAGTGGTCTGAACCCATCATCCCGGGCACTCCTTCTCCCCTGTTTTCTTGGAATTTTTTTGTTTGTTTTTGCGGCAATCTGTAATTATACGGGACTCGGGTCTCTCAAAAGCTGGCACATGGCGGAAGCTGTGCTCCTTTTTCGAGGTCTCATTCTCGCTTCCTATTCTTGCTTTTTTTTGAACCGGCAACCTTTGACCCCTGACCGCCGGTGGCAGCTGCTAAAAGCGCCAACGAGTATTAAAAACTCGTTTCGACTAAATATTTAAACAGTTTATTATGCTGGAACCCTCATCGGGGCTGCACACACACACACACATATGGGCGTGGCAGGTGCCGCCCACGCGCCAACACTAGCCCGCATCCCCGCTATTTCTGGCCACCTCTCTGCCCCCCGTTTCTGGCGGTGTAAAATGGCGCGTGCAATGCGCCAAAAGGAAATTTAAATTTGAATTAATTATGATGCCACGCCTGGATGCAGGTCCCTGTGTCCCGTGTCCTGTGTGCGCCCCCTCCCCGCTCTCCCCTCACATATTGCAATTTGTTGCTGTTTTTGTTGACGCGTCGCCATTGTGGTTCTGCGGGGTATTTGTTGCATTTGTTGCACTTACCAACCAAATAACAAATAATAGCACTTACCGCCCCTCGAGGGGTGTTATTTAATTTTTTGTTTAACAAAATGCAAACAACATAAGCAGCTTGACGGGGGTTAAAAACTTTCCATCCGCGAAATGAAATGTTTTGGAAAATTTGGCCAACAAACAAGAGCTTAAAAATTTTGTTGGCGTGTGGGTGTTTAAATTAAATAACAGAGTGCACCGAAATTAAGGGTATACGTATATATATTAACGAGAAATGGGGGGAAATTTGGCAGACAAACGCTAGACACTCGTGACCCTAAAATGATTAAAGGCTAAGAGTGGCTTAGGGCACTTGTGGTAATAACTTTTATAATAGTATTGCTATGTAAATGTCTTAAAAAATTTGTGTTGAAAAGAATTGTATTTAAAAAAGTACGGATAATTGTACAGGTATTTAATTGTGAAACATAGCCTCGAAACTATTTAAAGGATAAGGTTTTGACAGTTATTTATTTTAAAATTCAATTTTAAGCTGATTTTGAGTTTAAATTACCCTTTAGACTATTTAAACGAAAATGTTTTGACAGTTATTCATTTTTAAATTAAATTTAAAATTATTTCTCTACAAATTATCCCTATTTTTTATATTATTCCGAAGTCTTAAAGTATTATCTCACCTTTCAAGAAAACCTATTTGCAATTCGAATAGATTTCCCCCACATATTTGTATAAATACCACGCAATGTGTTCCTTATTTTCGTTTTGTAATTAATTCCACTTGAATTTCAAATACTACGAAAACAGCATTACCTATTTTTGGCCGGAAATGCCACCACCGCCCACAAGGTCATTAACATTTTACAGAGCACCCACTGATGAGCGGAACAGGTGAAATCAACCAGTGAATTCGTCAACCACCGAGGGAAGCAGGAAGAGTCGCCCCAAGAGCAACAATCGATGATGTGGATGGCCAAAAGAACAAAAAAAAAAAGCAAAACAATTTTAAAATGTGGTGTCAATGAGTTAAGGCTGACAGCCACGCTTTAATGCCACATTCGATGATTTTTTGGTTTACAAAAAATCAGGGAAAAACTGTATTTCTGTAAGTAGAAGTTTTTAATACCCTACAAAATTATTAGTTTATGATTTAAATTTTGTTTTTGTTTATAATTGCTGCTTATAAAAGGGCCTCTAAGTTTATAGAAATAATTTTAAACATTTTTTTTAAGGATAAACGTAAGATGCGTTGCAAAACTTTGGCCATAATACCGCCTTTAAATACTAATCACTTTTCCTCTATTTAGAATGTTTTCTTTAATTTTTAATGTATTATAAAACCCTCTGTAGGGCATTAAAGTGCCAAAAAAGACTGTGGTAAAAGGGCGAGTTTGGTTCTCTGCATTTGCGTTTAATTACGAAATAATCCAAAGTGTGCAGGGTGTCGGGGAAAATCAATGGGGGCTTCGTTAGGCTGTGGGTGGGTGTGTGGGGGGTTTCCCTTAAAATGTGAGGCTCAGGGTGGGGAGTGGGAGGAGAAGCCAGCACTGCGGCGGCCCTTGTCAACGCCAATGATCCAGCAGTGGACAGGCCGTTGACGTTGCTAACCCAATTAAACTGTCGCCCATACCCCGCAGATAGTATCCTTGCCGGAGGGTTTCAGCCTCTGTATTCAGTCCCTGCTGCATCCACTAACTGCAGCTGGGGGCCACCACCTCTTTTGCCGACTGAATGAGTAGCAACTGTTTGGTCTGCCGTGAACTGGCACTTTGCCCGAAATAAACCGCAGAAGCAAAAGCAAAAGCCATCCCTCTTTGCCACTCGCTTCGCGGGGCTTCAATAGCAATTTGGTTAAACTCCTTTTTAATTTCAACCGCAGTTCCATCTCACCGCAGTTGACGCCTTGGAATAAAGCCAGTTTCAGCATCGAAAGCGCGTGATGATGGCAACGGATGCCAAGGCTTTAAATGATTATTGCAGGAACATTTTTCAATGTTCAGGAATTGTATTTAATATTGATAGTTATTAATACAATTTTATAGATTATAATTATTAAATAGTGCCACAAAAATTTTATTAATTTTTAATTCAAGAAATGAAGCCCAGCATACAATGTTTTACTAACAAGAGTGGCCTTTATATAGCTATAGGGTTATAAATATGCATTGCTTTTGTTTTTTATGCTAGGGCTTTAAATGATTTTTGCACGAAATTTTCAGTGTTCAGGAATTGTATTTAATATTTATAGTTAGGCATTGGGTTATAATTTTATTTATTTTTTATTTAAAAAATTAAGCTCAGCATACAATGTTTTACTAGCAAGAGAGGCCTTAACTAGCCATAGCACCTTTTATCCGTTGCTTATTATACCCTTGCAGGGTATTATAATTTCAGTCAGAAGTTTGCAACGCAGTGAAGG
>JAEIIJ010009127.1:0-11460 GCA_018904815.1 Drosophila ogumai | reverse complement strand
TTTAAATATTTTTTAAATAATAACTAAATGTAAAATTTTAGTTTTAGCTGGTTTTTAACGTTTTTAAAAATATATGTTTGGCTTTTTTAAATACTGGACAGCAGCATTTACTTGGCAACGCTATTTGTTCTAGTTGTTTCTTGGTTGTTTGTATCTTTGTATCTTTGCTAAGCCAGCGATGAATCGCATCACGTGCATCATCATTCCCACATCCCCTCCTTCCCCTATGACCACTTCCTATCCATTTTCCTGCACTGTGTATCTGTGTTTTTTATATTTTTCCCCATTTCCTTTCTTTTTTCTTCTTATTTTGGCTGTGTTTGTTTCTGTCCAAATCCATTTGAGGAAGAAGCTGCTGCCCCTGCAAGTCTTTTTGTTTCTTTATTTTTTTTTCTGGCTTTAAACCTAAACCAGAACCGAAACCAGAAAAAAATAAAGGAGGAGGAGGAGGAGGACGGGGCGGGGCAGGACAGGTCGCGGCTCTTGGGCGCCTTTGCTTTTTGTGGTCAGTCTTTTTGGCCCGTCTCTGTGATAGTCGTAAAAATACCCAAGAGATGTCGAAGGCATGTTGCAAAATTTCAAGCTCAAGTCGGAATGGCAGCCAAAGTCTGTTCCGCACAAAAAAAAAGGAAAAAGTACTGAAAAAAGCGCACACACACGTAATACAACAAAAATAAAAAAACACACACACGTCAGTGGCATAAAAGTTGCCTGTTTGGATTTCAAATGGTCAAAATGTGGACATTTGCTTAAAAAAAAGGAAAAAAAAGAAGAAGAAATAAGATACTTTTTCTCTCTCTGAAAACAAGTCACTGGCTTTTCTTTAGTGGTTTTAAGCATTTTTTTTTTATGGAATGCCCTGCAACTATTTTGTATTTTTATATCAATTTAAGAGATTTGTTTTGTAGTTTTTTCTTGATAATATATAATAATTTGGTTTTTTTTTTCTCTATAGTATATATATTAGGGAATTATTTTAAAGATTTCCCTGTCCACAAAACCCTCGAAAATAATTTTAAAAATTATTTCATAAGCCTACGAACTTTTCTCTATTTTTTAATTATTTTATTTACTTTGTTTTAAAGAAGCAGCGCTTCTCCGAAGTCGACCTAGTTGGCTTCAAGTAAAACTTGGAGACCCCTTGGCCAATCTTAAAACTCCAACTAGGGACCACTCACTCGTCGTCGTCGTAGCCCTCTCTCTCTCTCTCTGTTTTATCCAATCCCTCTATCACTTGCACGCACTCACACTGAATTCCAGCTTTTATTTTTTATTTTCTTCCTTAGCCTGGCCCTCTTTCCTATCTTTTTTTTTTTTCTCCATTTTTTTTAAATAAAAGTTTGCGTTTTAGCTTTAGCCAGATTTATGTTTTCCTGCTTGCGTTTGCAGAATTGTTGTCGGAAGTTTTTTGTGCAGCATCATGGCACACACAGAAAGTTCTCCAAAGAGAAGAAATACAAAAAAAAACAAAGTAAAATAATAAAAAAAAAGAGTAGTAAGGAAAATGGAAAAGCGAGGCGACCGCAAAATATGCTCAGTAGCATTGATGCGCCTTTTGACCCGAACTCTCTGACTTTGACACTGAAACCGAAACCGAAACTGCCAAGAAGAAGCGTGAAAAAAAAGTAAGGAAAACTAAAAAGGGAAAAGGTGGCGGCGATGGTGGCGTCGGAGAGCTTTTCCCTTTGACTTGGCATTAGTTGAGCAGGAGTGCGTCTGATTAGCAGTTAGCACAGCGAGAAAATGGGGGTAAGGTTAGGGATTATCTTTAACTATTTTTCAAGATTTTTAGGGAGGTTTAAAAAAGCTTAAAAAAAAATAACTAAGCTGAAGAGTAAATATAAAAATGTTAATTTGAAAGGAAAAACGATTTTTAAAGCTTGAAAAGGAAGCTTAAAATTCCCAAGTACGAATTTAGTTTGGCATATTGCAAAATTTTTAAATCCATTAAAATAGATAATTTAAAAAAAATTAATATTCATAAAAAATTAATAATAAACATTAGTTTTTAGAAAAAAGCAATTTATTGCTTTAAAAAAGCAAATATAATTCCCAAGTACAAATTTAGCAGCTTAAAATTGCAGACAATTGCCAGCAAAATGTATTTAAAGCTTTTTATTTAAAAAAAAAATTACCTAAATATATAAAAAAAAACCTATGCCTCAAGCTAACTCTTATAATGAAAAAAAAACCCTAAACAACCATTTCATTAAGTTTAATTTTTCACTTTTCTCTGCAAACAAAAGCTTCAATTATGAGACATGTTTATTTTCCCAGAATCCCATTAGTTTGATCCTCTAAGGGTTCTCCTACTCCCCTCATTTGATGTTTTTTTCTTTCTAATTCCAAAGTTGGAAGCTCATTTCACTTTCACTCGTCCAATTAGCCGGCAAGGATGTACTGAGTTTAGTGCTTGAAATGTCATGTAGTCCAACCAGCACAACCAGCACAGCCCACCTCCTCCTTGAGAGACCACAAGGCACCACCACCGCCTTCAATCGGATTTGTTTTCATTTGTTCTGCCTCTCACCTGGCCTCCGGGGGAACAGTCGCTCTCGGATCGAACACCGAATTGGACATCATTAGCAGTGGCAGTAGGTAGTAACTAGGCAGTAGGTAGGTTAAGGAGCTGCCTTTCACCCCGAAGGCAGGTGAAATGACCAAGGAATTGGGTTTTTGGGTGCAGATAAATAAGAAGATGACTCCTACACACGTTGAAGGACTGTAATTGAGATGGGTGCAAAAGAGATCCTTCAGGGGTCCTTCCTTCTTCTCTCCAGTCGAGTGGAGAGCCAACACAAAACAACAACAAGATGTCATATCATCGAAATGGCAGTCTCATTACCGAGACTTTGTTCCTTCGCTTTGTTCGCCTCCCTTTTTGTGTGTGTCTTTTGAGCCGGCATTAATCAAAGGTCTTAGGGTTAATGTCTTAACATTTGAGGGGATGTGGGGAGAGGAACGGATATATTCATACGATTATGTTCATAACTATAGTGAATGGTGTTTAAAAGGATTTTTTTTTTATTTAGCAACGAATTAAATCTTGAATTTATTTTTATTAATTTTCTGAATAAAGGAAATGTCCTGTAATAAATGAACTATTGGTGTAAATTCCCGTTCATATAGTTTTTTTTTTTTTTTATTAAGTATTTAAAGCAAAGAATATATTTTAGAATAGAATATTCATAATTTTCAATTTTAATAATTTTCAGAATTTATTTATACGAATATGTCCGTTGATAAATGAACTTTAGGCATAAAATTCGTGATTAGATATTGCAAAATTTTTTAACGAATTATTTAAAGTAGAGCATACAATTATTAAATAGGATATTCAATTTATTAATTTTAATTTCCTATTTATCTATTTTATTTTTCTTTTGCTTTATTTATTCAATTTGATCGTTTTTATTTCTTTTTTATTTATGTTTTCCTTTATTTATCTTAAAACAACATTTTTAAAACAATTTGTATACTATTATCTTGACCTTAGCTGTGTAACTGATACATGCACATATATTTATATACATTTATATGCACATATATATCCCTATTGTATTTATACATCACACAAAAACTATACTAAGCGCCTGTTAATGACGCAATTTCCGCAAAAGTAAACGCCGGGCCCTTTGCCTTTGCCTTTGGCAACCTTTGAGGGTCAGTTGCGATGGCCAACTCTTCGTTCTTGTCGTCGTCGTGGTCGTCGTCGTCGTTTGGCTGCGGCTAATTAACTTAGCGCATTGTAAATCGCCCGAGCATCGCTCATTTCTATGGCATCCTCTCCTCCCTATACTCCCAATACTATATAGTGGATATATAGTACGTGTAGCAACCCCCGCGGGGGAGAAATGAGAGTCAATAAATAAAATGGGGGTTAGGCGCAAACAGCAACGATTCGAAGGGAGTTTCTTTTACTCCAAAAAACAAGCCGCAACACATAAAGGGGGGTTAAGTGGGCGAAAAGGGCGTGGTTTGAACCCTTTTTTCTTTTTTTTTTGTTGATTCTCTGCAGACAATTCCAAGCCATTACACTGAGAAATGTGACACAATTTGAATAACATTTAAAATATAAAATTGAGCATCAATTCAGTTTGCTTTTTGGAAGGGGTTATGGGTTTTTGGGTGGGCTTCGGTTGGGTTTCTGGGTTGGTTTGTTGCTTTCTTTGGGTCCCAACTCATGCTTGTCCTGATGGATTTGCCTTGAGAAAATATTCTTTCTTGGGGCCCCTTTTTTCCTCTCGGTTGGTCTGGTCTGTCTTGTTTTTGGTTGAATTTTTTCTCCTTTACTTTTTGTATTTTTGTATTTTTTTTTTTTTTGCTTTGTCTAAATTGCGTAAATTATTGGCATATGTTGTCTTCGCAGTCCTGTCGAGGCAATGAAACATTTTTAACCCTTTTCCTCGTAGACATCGCTGGCATTGACAGGAGCGTAGGGGAGGGCTAGGTGGCTGGCTGGGGTGCCTGGAAAATGTCGAATGTCGGGCCTGGCATTTCATTGTATTTTAGTGGCCTTTTTCCTCGCCGCTTTTCCCTTCGTTTTCTTCTCCTTTTCCCTTGATTCACCCTTTTTTCCCTCAGTTTTCTTCCCCCTGTATTTCTTTAAGGGGTTTTCTCTGGGCTTCTCCCTATTTTTTGCTGCCTCTTTCTCCTGGCTCTTCCCCCCTTGGGTGCACGCCTCTGTCTGACTGCCAGTTGGCTGTCATTTATCCCCACTTCAGCTTCAGTTTTCTCCCTGCCTTGGCAATTCTTCTTCTCTCTCACCAACTCTCCAGTTCTCTATCTTTTTCTGTATCTTCCCCCCCTTCTATCTCTACCCAATTTTCTGCGCCTCTGGGTTGCCCCTTTTTTTTATCATTTATGGCCGTCGTTCTTTGGCTTTTTATGTGCGCTATTTCGCGAAGTAGAACAATAGCCATCCAGAACCGACAGTCCCCCCGCCCACAGAGCCCAAAGTCCTGGCTCTGGAAGTCCAGGAGCCGCCGCAAGTCCGTGAATCCTTGGCCACCTACTACTACTACTACTACTACTACCACATCTTCTCGTGTGCCTTTGTCCTTTCGCCTGGCGCCCTCGCGCTACTTTATTGTCTTGCCAAAAGAAATAGACTTTTAATATACTTGGCCATTCAGAGCACAAAACATGAAGCTTCCAGGGGAAAACTCCTCTTTTTTATTTTCAAACAGCAAACAGGAGCTGGAAAAATAAGAGCAGGAGAGGGACGGACGACAAGTGTCTGGGAGTGTGGAAATATTAGGCGATTTTGCCAGTTCATTGACTTGCCACAACAATAGTTTGAAGTTTGTCTGCCAAAATATGAGAGAGGGGAGGAGGGAAGTCAGGGAAAAGCCGGAGAGAAGCTGGGAAAAAGCTGGTAAAAAGTTTTTCACTTTAATAGTTGGACCAATTTGAGAGTGGCTAAAAGGCCACTGGGAGTGGCCATAAAATTGCACTCTGATTTATTTATTTTATATATATTTTTGAGTGGTCATCGCAATTCAATAAATATATATTTATTTTATTTTTATATTTTTTGAAAACAAAGTAGACCTTGACACGAGTGCCTTTAGCATAAATACTAAATTCAAAATTTCACACAGCAATAATTTTTTTTTTGGCTTCAAATCTGAAAAACCATGTCCAATCAGAATTTAGAAAAATACAAGGCAAATGAGAGCCCTTCACCATCCAGCTCGGGGGGCAACGTTGACTCGCCGAATCCAATCTCAGCCCGACTCGAGGCCCACAACCGCAGCCAGCAGGAGAAGAGCAATCAATTGGCCAGAGTTTTTGATATTTTGGAGCGGGCCAAAAGGAATTTAAGGGTCATGGAGGAGCACCGATTGTCCCAAATGGAGGGTTTAAAGAATCTTAGGGCTCGCCTCTTTCAGGAAAACGAGCAGCTGCGTTTGATGCTGCCTCCCAGTAGCTCCGTTTCAGCACCAATTTTATCCTTGCCCGGAAGCAGCAAGGCGGCGGTCACTGGAAATCTTCTGTCTGCGGGTATAGCGGCGACCGCTTCTTCAACGTCCTCGTGTCCCCGCAGAAAGATGTCCAGTAAATCGGTGACGATCGCCAAAAAACCAAGTCTAAGTCGTAGTCTAATCACCAGCGAAGCAACTCCAAGGGCCAGTAGTTCTACAATTGTTAGAACACCGAGTCGAAGTAGGAGTTTGATTACCAGCCTTCCTCCTTCAAGGACCAGTAGTGCCCGAAGTTTACAGATAAAGAAAAGTCAGGAAATTTACAAGAGAAGCAAGCACAGGATGTTGCCAAGTGAGTGATGTTCTATTTTTTAATCAATATTCATTTAAAATTTAATTTTTTCCAAATATTATTTAGGCAACGAGGATAATGTGTCAGCCATTAGTGGGGAATCTGAGAAATCGGCAACTGCCAAAGACCTAAAGCAGCGTTTATTATCCAATTTCAAGTAACAAAAAGGAAAGACAATAGTCCCAATATCAATAAATAAATTTATATACACATTATTTTCAAGGAAAAACTGGCGTTACTTTCCTTTTTAAATATTTTATAGGAAAAGACACTCAATTGGTTTTCTTGAAAATTTTCAGAGACCAAAAGAGGGAGCAATTTTCCTTTGTGGGTAAAATCAACCCAAAAAACCTACCCACCCCCCCTCTAACCTTACCAAAATCTATCAAAATTCTAGCATAATATTTACAGCAAAAATTTGAGAATGGGAGGAGGCAGGCTTGACTCTGTCTTGTGCTTATTTCAGGGGATCTTTTCCCTTATTTCCTTTTTTTTTTTTATTCAATTTGCTGGCAGTGAACCTTCTTGCCATGCCTCGTCCTGGGGGTCGTCGAGGACACACACTCGACATCCATTTCAAAACAAATTAGTTGCCAACTGTCCGAAACAAATGTTGTCTAACGAGCAAAATCGAGTTGTGACTCTCTCTCCACCAGCCAAACACACACACACAAGAGGTATAGTTTATGGCAGGATATATGATATGTGTCCTGTTTGGATTTTTCCTTGTGACTTGTCTCTTTTGTTTGTGTGGAAAGCGAAAAACAAGAAAATTATATGAAATCAAGTCCAGGAGGGAGGAAGCGAAGCTCAGCATTTCACTCATAATGCCAAGACGAATGTTTACCAAAAGGATATTGATTGGACTAGGTCAAGGGGTTACTTTCCACAGCATATATCCTGCGAAATGTACTTCAAGTCCCGAAAAAAAGTATATACAACTTGCAGCAAGTCAAACACCGAAAGCTCAAAACTCAACTGGCAACTGAAAATTGTAAATAGAAAACTACTGCAACTCAACTGAAAACTGAAAACTGAAAACGGGAAACTGAGAACGGAAAACTGAACTGAACTGAACTGAAACCGAACTAAGCCAAACCGAAAACTAAACAAGTTTCTGGCAAACCACCTGACCCCCACATGAAGCACACACAAATTACTTATGTGCGGATAGGTAGGTAGGTGGGTACCACCCACCCTCTACCCTGGCAATACTTTTTTTTTTCTCTCTTTTCCGTTACACTGTTGTTGTTTGTTTTCAAGTAGGTCATTAGAGAGGCCTTCGCCCTCACCGGCCACTTGAATTATTAAATTCCCCACCAGCTCCACTTTCAGTTCCAGGATCCTAGCTCTAGCTAGGCTCTTTTCCTGCCCGCCCTCCTCAAATATGCAGGCTCCCCTCTATATATATAAATACATATATACATATGTATATTCGTATTCCATAACTTACCTACAAGTGGAGAGAGTGGGAGAGAAGAAGAGAAAGAGAAATATTTATTGTAATTTTTTTTTTTTTTAGGTTTGCATTCGAGAGGAACTTTGACATTCAAGGGGCTTAAATCAAGCACACGGTAAAATTTCCATTTTTAACAATCTACATTAGTTTTGTACCAGAAAAATATTTATTATTTATAATTTACCTTACCACTCAAGATGTCTACGCTTTTAAATGATCTCTTTTTTATTTTCTTCGCTCTTTAATGATCTATTTTTTTTTGTAATCCTTAGTCAAGTTTTGAGGGCAGAGTGTAACCGCCTCTTTCATTCCATTGGCAGTAGTAGTCTCATAAAAAGTAATTGGAATTTTCATTTAATATAAAAGCAAAGCGTGCCCAGGCACAGAGCCAGCGGAACACAATCTAACCCACTTCGCAGTTTGCAATCGCAGGAGCAACCAAAAACTATGCATATAAACGGGGCCACTGATGTCGTCCTCCTCGACACACTCTCTATCCCCGCCCCTCTCCTACTTCAACCGTGTTCTCGAAAAATCCCCGCCGCAATCCAGCAACTATACCATTTTGAACTGGGTAGAAAAAGGATACAACACAATGTAGCCAGTGGAGCATCCTCGTCCTCATATGTGTGTGTGAGTGTACAGGCTCGGCTCGTTGCTCATAAAACTCACTCAAGTAAAA
Organism: Drosophila ogumai; assembly: GCA_018904815.1. NCBI lineage: Eukaryota > Metazoa > Arthropoda > Insecta > Diptera > Drosophilidae > Drosophila > Drosophila ogumai. The sequence continues at coordinate 3,040 of JAEIIJ010009127.1, read as the reverse complement.
GTACGAATGGTTTTCGATATGAAATGCATGAAACTGACAGGCAAACATATTGCGCCACACTGCCGAATAACCAGCCACCCAAAAGCTATAGCCATAGCCACGCCCACATTGCCCATTTTTTGTATTTTTTTCGTTCACGGGAAGAAAAGTTATAGCAGTAAACAGAGAACATATGTTCTGATCATTCAGTTCCGCTCTCTAAAAAACACACAAAAAGGAACTTAAGAGAACGGTCTCCTTCTTGAGTTTTGGAGAGAGAAAACTAGCAACAAGGAACTCTCATGCTCTCTTTTGCTAGTACATTGCAGGCAAGAAATGAAAGAGCAAAAATTTATGTTTATCAACATTTTAAATACTTTCAAAGAGCTGTCTCTACATAACATAAAAGAAAGTGAGGCAAATAGAGAGAAGAAAAGAAAACAAGACCGAAAGACAGAGAGAGAAAGAGTGAACAGAGAGCAAAAACGGTTTGATCTAAAACTGAGTTCTATCGGTTCTTTTTTTAATAGAGTCCTCAGGCAACCTTCTGTCCTTTGGAGGTCGTATTATTTAAATTTTTTTGGAATTTTTAACCATTTGAAATGGATTTTTTCCCTGAGTGCAGACAGCCTCTTGTATCAGTTGGCTGACTGTTGGTTACCACTTGTCCGCTGTTGCTCCTCATCCTCGTTTTCGTCCTCGTAAGCTCTTCCATCTGTCTGCCCTCGTTACCGGGCTTCACCTCCTCCTCCTCGGGGCATTGTTGTGGGCCGTATACATATAGATATATATATTATATCCCTGCGAAAAGAAGAGCAACTCCGCACCTCTCGCCTGTCTATTTATTCAGATATGAAAATGCATATTGTACACTCGACTCATGCCGCTTTATATGGGACATTTCTTTATCATCTGCTCTTCGCCTCCACACACTCGGATATTTTTCCCTTTTTTAATATGCAACTCTGTGGCATGTGGAAAAAAAAAAAGGAAAAAGGAAAAAATATATAGGAGCTACTCAGCGAGGCGTGCGTTTATTGCAATTGTGTTCCAGTTTCTTGCGTTTGAATTGGCGATGATTGCGCCAAAGAATGGAGTTTTTTACAAATGAAACTCGTTTCTCTCTCACACAGAAAAACATAACAACACCTTATGGTGACACCCTTTTCAAACAGGGAAATATTTATCGTGTTCCCTGGATAATAGTTCCCTCTTATCTTCAACAAATGTTTCCCAATTGAGTTTACAATTATTGTGTCAACTATCGAAACTAATTGGCAAGTTAACACTTTTTAAGCCCTCACACAGAAACACAGAAATTGAGCATTGCTGCTAATCGGAGGTAATCATAATTGACACGAACACATTTTGTTTATGAAATAATGTATCAGTTGTCCAATTTAGTTGCTCATATTAGGTTTCAACAAAATAATAACAACCTTTAGCTTGCAATTACTTTTGTTCTTTGAAACAACGGAAACATACACACACCACACACACGCACAAAACACAAAATGTTGTACAATTGAAAATAATATAAACATTTTAATTATAATCGAAGGCACTTCACTTGAAATTACATTTGATTTCCTGTCTGTGAACGTTTTCTGGCGTTTAATTAGGGTTCAAAGCAAGTGTGTAAAAGCCTTTTGCCTGGGCTACATATTAAATTTCAGAAATGCACTTTGCACTTGCAACTTAAACTCAACAGACCCGGGGACTTGAATGTTAATTAAGTCCTAAATCCGAGGCAATATTTTGGCCAATGATTTTATCAGCATTTCTGCAAATGCAACTGGCTATTTTGTTGACCCGAGTTGACCTGTGGCTCCTACTCATCCTGCTCCTGCTGCACATAATCGCCATTTGACTTTGTCTGTGGCATTTTGATGGCGCCGTAAATTCGCGATGACACTCGACTTAATTGCAATTATTTGCAGGTGAAAAAACACTACAAGAAATTTAATACCTAAAAGCAGCACATTATTTGAGCGAATAGTTTCATTTGAAGATATCTAGTTATATTAAACCACATTTTATTTACAGACGAAGAAATAATGTGAATTTAATATTTATAGATCTCTTTTAATTGAAATGTGTGCTTAAAAAATTATTATTTTTTTTTTACTTAAATAATTTTTTAATTAACAAACTTAGTCTTTTTACTAAACGGAATTAATTTGTAACAATTATGAAACTTTTTCACAAGTAAATTAAACATTTAAAAAATTTATTTTTATTAATTTAAGACTCTTAGGAATATAATTTTCTAATATAAACTATAATACTGTTTAAGACAAAAATTCAAGTTATTTTTTAGAATTTTTCTCCTTCAATATTTACCTGCTGGAATGGTTCGGCTCGTGGGCAAAGGGCTCGGCGTAGATATTTCGCACGGGGGGCACTCGGCGGGGCAGGGGCGGCGGCACCGGATTGTAGCCATCCATGATGGTATCACAATCGGAGTACTTCATCGATTTCATAGTCATTTTGTGTCTGGAATTCACTGTGCCGCCGACACTGCGACTGCGAGTGCACTTCACTTCACGATTTATGGCGGCTATTTGTTATATAATTTTATTTATTTATTTATTATATACTTTTCTCTTGTATTATTATTTTTTTATTTTCGTTTCGTTTTTCTGGTCGCTTATTTATTTTAATTGTAATTATTACAATTATTGTGACTGCACCCCGTACGAGACATGGACAGGGGCAGGGGGGGCCCGTGGGGCCTAGGTGGCATGGCGCCACCCAAAAAAAAAAGAAAGCAAAAAAAAAGTATCGCTTTGATCGAATGAGAAAATCCTATAACTTCGGGTCGAAATCCTTATCTACCGGATTTCCCCTCTTTAATTTCCTGCTCCTTTATCCTTCCGTTTTAATTTTATTCTCTCTTTTTTTGTGGATTTTCTCTTGTATTTCTCATATAGTCTTCATGATGGCAGCAGATCTAAATTGGGAATAGAATATATATATATATATAAGTGGGTGTTGTCTTGGGTGACAACAACAACAACCTGGTGACCTTTTGTTACGCTTTGAACTTGGAGTTTTCGTA
>JAEIIJ010009119.1:0-20183 GCA_018904815.1 Drosophila ogumai | reverse complement strand
ATTTTGGGTTATAAAATCAGTTGTAATTGAAGATATAAAAAATCCTTCGTTCAACGACAAGAAAAACATGTCTAGAAGAAGTGTGCCAAAGGTTTCGTTTTGCACCGAATTAACCTTACCCTTAAGGGGGGAAAAACACGTAAACCGTCTAAAATGCAGACATTTTTATACCCTTTGCACCCATTACCCATTTGAAAACAAACGACTCTTGGATTTGTATTTGTATTGTTTATTAATTGCCTTGCTGTTTATGCTTGCTATTTGATTACTCGTCATATAATTTACAAATTACATAAGTATTCAATACAAAAAAACCATTTATGAGCTCCGAGGAAGACCCGCCGAGGATCGATATCCTCTCTGGATGGGCCTTCTTCCAGAGTCTCCGCTTACTTTTCCAGGGCAGGAGGGGGAGGATGCTGAGGAGGGGGAATACAAAAGACAAACGATTCGTGGGCTTTTACACTAATTAAATTTTGGTATAAAAATCTAAAACAATTCGTTTTCATCCGTTTTTTTTTTTTTTTTTTGTTACACATTACATTTTTTTTCGTTTTTAATTTCCTTTCTTGATGCATTTTTCTGTATTAATATTAAATATATATTGTTGCAAATTCATGAATTAATGTGTGTTAGCAAAACACGCTTAAATATACGTGTATATACTCTACGTATATATATATATATACTCTTGATCCGTGTTGTATATAAGGTGTGCGAAATGAGCGACTGGTAGCCTTGGCTCTCAAGATCCAGCGTATAAATTTAAGATTTAAGAATTTAAGATTTACAATGTAAATGGATCGTATTTGTATTTTTGGCATACCTGCAGTTAAATATATTCCTTACTTTTAATTACCATAAAAACCTAATGGATGACTGGTGGAGGGGAGAGGGGCTGTAGCTGTCCCAGCACTCATGTCGCACACCTTACTGGCATAAAGTCTCTATACAAGTTGTGTGTTGTTGATTCATGGGGGGGGACTGATCGATCGATCTCTTACACATGTATAATTCTCTGTTGTTACAGCAAATCTAGAAATTTTGCCATTTTCATTACATTCAGTTAAAAATCAGGCAGAAAAAAAATATAAAAAAATTGGGAAAAACAAGAACGAACATGCATTTGAATTGATCTAAAGCACACACGCACACACCACACACAATGGGGGGGTATAAGAGCTAAGTTCAATCTTAAAAACATAACAACAAAGTTGGAGCTAAACCGGATACACCTACACTTATAGACAGGACATTGGACGACATTCAGGTTGTTGCTGGCAGAGAGAAATCCAAAGATTAGATCTACTCTCTTTTCTGGTGTTGAGTTATCAAAGTCGAAAGAAGAAAAATAAATATTAAAAATACAGTAAAAACAGCATAAAGTGGACTTCTGAACTGGGAGGTATGTAGTTATTTAATTAAAAAAAAAAAAAAAATGTAGGGGGTTTTATTTACACATATTGATATCTCTCTTTACCATTTTCATATATAACATATAATCTCTGTATTCTAAGCACAAATCGGTTGCTCCTTCGTCTCCGTCTTCGCCTTCGCCTCACCTCTATTTACACAAATGACAAAAAATGTTATCTGCACCTCCTTTATATATACATAATGTATGGCATAAATAGTTGTATAAATTTATAGACTAATGGTTAAGCACAGACACGCGCAAGCACACGGCACACTCACACAGAGACACACAGACATTACATTATTTTTGTTTTTTTTTTGTTTGTTTTTCTTTTTTTCTTGTATATTTGCTGTGTTACAAATCTTTTGTTTTTCTCTTTTTTGGCAATTTTTAAGTTGATTGCAAGGGGTTTCCATATATGTTGTTGTTGTTTTGTGTGTACTAGGGATGTATATCGAGAGAAAGAGACCGTTATCATGAGCTAAAATAAACGATAACATTTCGATATTATAAAAGATCGATTTGAAATTGAACTATGATAAACTTTAATACAACAAATTTTTAAGTATAAAAAAATCGCATTTAAAGTAAAAAATATCGATCTCTTTTATGCGTTTATATTGTTCCGATATATCCCACAGAATATCGATTTAATGCACATATATCGCAGCGGTAAAAGATGTATATCGAAAGGAAGAGACTGTTATAATTTATCAATAAAAATATTGCATACAATATTGAATTGTAAAAAAAAAAATAATTTATATAACAGATCGTCTCTCTTTTTTGCAATTATATTGGTTCGATATATCCCACAGAATATCGATTAAACGCACATATATCGCAGCGTTAAAAGATCGATTTATTTATACGCCAAATCGATATTTGTTGACATCCCTAGTGTGTACTATATAATTTATACATTATAGATATAGCGTCGGATTGTTCGAATGTCGAGAAATGAAACGTATATTTTTCATTTTTTCAAATTTCCTTTTTCGTTTCTTCATCATTACAATTTCCGTTCTTTATTTTGTTTTCGTTTTTGTTACCAAAAATATATAAAAAGCATTCAATAATTTTGGTTTACGAGGGGATTTCAAAAAAATACAAGCAATAAAATTAAAACATGTTAAAACAAAGAGCATAAAAATTACATAATAAAATTACTTAAAAAAAATATAAAGCAACAGCACAACTGGGGAGGAGGGGTCTACCTATCATTATATACACATTCAACTCGCGTAAATAATTCTCTCGGTCGCAATCAATCAATCAATTGATCAATCAAGCAATCAATCAATTGATCAATAAATCCATCAATCAATTAATTAATTAATCAATCAATAAATCAATCAATAAATCAATCAATCAATCAATTAATCAATCCTAGTCCCTAGAAGAAGGTTGAAAACTTGCGTTTGTTCTGATTCTGATTCTGGTTCTGGTGGTGCGGATGGTGATGGTGCTGCTGCTGATGCTGCTGCTGCTGATGGCTAATGATGCCTCCTATGCCATTGCCCATGGGCTTCAGTGGCAATACAGGAACGGAGGCATAGGCAGCCGGCTCCAGCTGCGGATTGTACAGGTGTCCCGCCGGGGCTGTTGTTGTGACTGCTGCTGCTGCCGTTGGATTTTGACTGGCAGGCGGCATCAGGAGCACGGGCACCACCACGGGTTATACGGAGATCTCATAGTTCATGTCATAGATGCTGGCCCTATCCGGCGTACCTGAGTTCGAGCTGGAGCTGTTCTGCATTAGGACACCGCCCGCCGCCTGCTGATTGCCTGCCACTCCCCCGTTCTGCTGCTGCTGCTGCTGCTCCAGTGACTGCATCTCCATGGAGTCGGTCATCTCCAGAGCCCGCACAAAGCTCATGGGACGCGTTGGCGTCTGTTTTCGCTTAATCTGTGGCGAGGGCTGCGTCTGAAGATTGCCAACTCCTGCATTGGGATTGGGTGGGAAAACAGCCACGCCACCGCGTAAGGCGGGTTGATATCCTCCTCCTCCGCCGCCGCCACCTCCTCCGGTGGATGGATTACTACTGCCTGTCACGCTCGCCAAGCTGCCACTGCTGCCTGCCGTTCCAGCTCCACCGCCATAGCGCATTATGTAGCTCTGACCCGCTCCCGATACCTGCGGCATGGTGGTGGGACTCGTCGGATTCGAGCGATGATATGAGGCTGCCGCTGCTGCAGCTGCTGCTGCCGCCGCCGCCTGTTGTTGCTGCTGCTGCTGCATAGCGTAATCCTGCAAACGCGAATGCGTCATGATCAGTGGATGGGCTCCACCGCCTGCCGTTATGTACTGGGCATGCGGCATCGACCCTCCGGCGGAGGTTCCGCTGCTCGACAGCGTGCCCGCACTACTGCCTATGCCGCTGCTGCTGACCACCTGCTGCTGCTGCTGCTGCTGTCCGGCGGAACTGGTAAACCCGGGCGACGTGTCCTTCCACATGTAGACACCACGCTGCGGACTACCGGCCAGCTCTCGTATGTTGTCCACCGTGTTGTTGGACCGCGCATAGGACAGTTCTCCGCCGCCGGCCACACCAACGCCGCCCGCTCCCTGACGGACCAGTTCGCCCTCGGAGAGGAAGCGTCGCTGCGGACTGCCACCATAGGCGGCCTGTGCCAGAGCGGCGTGCTGGGGATGCGCTGCATGTACCGCCGCCGCCTGCTGCTGCTGTTGCTGTTGCAGAGCTGCAAGTACAAATTATTATTATATATATTATTTGGGGTCGAAGAGAAGACACTCACCCTGCTGCTGCTGCTGATGCTGCATGAGAACGCGCTGCTGCTGGAAAAGCAGCTGCTGCTGCTGCTGCTGAATGCTGGGCGCCTGCGGATGCTGCGGCGGCAGGCCGGTTGTGTATTCGTAGTAAGCCGCCGCTGCCGTTGCCACCTGTTGCTGCTGCTGCTGCTGCTGGACCACCGCCTGGGCATTGAGACCGATAAAGTCGGGGCGTCTCGGCTGGGTGGGCGTGCCCGGGTTCGATCTGCAGGGTATACATCATTCGGATATTAATAATGGTTTGGTTTTGAGGCACAGACTTAAGCATGCCGCGACAGCAAGAGAGCAAGAGAGACAGAGAGCGAGCACCGAAGCTGCTGCAGCGTTAACTTCTAGGTGTTAGAACTTAACAGCTGGGTTAACCCACGGTTAGACAAACGATATCGATATCGAAATCGATATCGAGAGATGAGCGAGCAACAGCGAGTAGGTATAATATGTGAACATGTGAAGATTATGGCCTGAGTGCAACCAGTAAAACGAATGTTAAAAACAGGAATTAGGACCGAACGCAGTTAGCAGTGGGAGACTCGGTTATCGAGTCGGTTATCGACACTAAAATAAGTTTGCAGACTGTACTGTACCTTCGGTTAGGTTAAGACGCACATAAACAAGAAAGGAAGGTAATTTAAAAGGGGATTGTTAGATATACGTATATATATATCGATTCCTATCAATATATAATCGATTTCTATCGATAAACTCGTCTTTTCATCGTTTAATAATGACAACTTTAATTACTCAAGCTCCCAAGGTTATCGGATAGTTAATCAAACCAACATTTATGCCCCAAGTTGAATGATTTAATCTAATAATTGCTTTTTATTAAATTACTGAAGCCACCAACACGACACGACAAACAGCCGTCCCTTGAAGTAGCTTTTGAGGGAGATGGAAAACGGACGCAATGGATGGACCTCCGACTGGACGTTAACGATGCCGTCTAAGGGCACCGATGCCACCGCCACCTAGTCCCGTGGCTATGGTGCCCAGGAGTCCACTGTTGGCCACCCGCTGCACAAACACAACCACTGTGCGCGGCACATCGGAGCGCACCACTTGGACCAGCAGGTGCAGCATATTGACCACACAGTAGAGCAGGGCGCCGGCAATGATCAGCGGCGCCAGGACCAGCTTCGTCTGCACCGAATACCGGGACGTGTCGTCCAGGTCGAAGAACTCCCATAGATTCGAGTGGCCAAGAAAGCGCCTCCGCAGGCCCACCACCTGGTTCTTCAGCCAGCTGAAGTACCAGCAAAGGAAGTAGAGGGCATGCGAGGCTATGCAGCCGAGCACTAGGCCGGCCAGCGTTATGTAGTCCATTTTGGAGGGCATTCCGCCGCCGCCGATAGTAGTAGGGATGGCCATGGCCGGCGGCGGATCCAGGCCACCATTGACCGCTCCCTGGCGAGCCGTCTTCGTCAAAGATTGGGCAAACATCAGGCGTTGCTTGGCGCCATATCCCCCATCGTTGGGTGGCCTTGGAGTACTCGAAGTGTTGCCACCGTTTTGCAACAGCTGCTGCTTTCGACCCTTGCCCAGCTGATCCTCATCCCCAGCCTGATGCTCCATTTCAAGGTTCAACTCCTCCTTGACCCTTGTTCGGCTGGGATAATTCGGAGGTTTTAATAATCGTGACCCCGATTCTGATATGCCTGCCGTTGTTGGGTTAATCTTGGTCTTGGCAGGTGACATCATTTGCACCTCACTGTTGCTCCTGTTCATCCCCGTCAATCGCATTCCGGCGCTGCTATTCCCCCCTTTGGAGGGAACCGCCTTCTTCTGAGGCGAACGCCAGCCATTATCACCGCCAGCACTCTCGTGGGTGGTCATGTCGATGATGGAGCTGTTGCCGCCACCCCGCATCCTTAGTTCACCGCTGCTGTCGCTGGCACCACCTGACATCCTCAGGAACTGATTCTGTTGTTGCTGCTCCCGTCGCCGCTGCTGCTGCTGCTGTGTTGAGGGCATCAGACCATTGGTCTCGTACTTCATCCCATTAAAGCTGAATTGGCGGCGAGTGCGCAACTGTGGTGCGGTGGCCACCGGTATGGGCAGCGTCTTTCCCAACAAATTCAGCGACTCTTGCCGGCCCGGCGGACGCAGGCTGCTGTTGCTGCTCCTTCTCTCCTGGCACTGATGTGGACGCCGCAATGTGTCCATGTCGTTTGTGCTGAAGCTCGTTGGTGATGGCCTCCACAAGTAATTTTGTAAATTTCTATATTCCCTCTATTTCTCCTGCATAAATCCCTCTAAGTCCTTGGAGCTCTCTGCGATATAATTGATCCCTCCTTGGTTTTTCAATTCGATTTCTTTTTGGATTTGAGGAAAGTCACTAAAAGGAGGGCTAAAACCGTCGATTGCCGAAAATGGAGAAATGTGTACTAAAAATTTGCCTGATTTTGTTCTGTTTCCAAACGTGTCTTTTCGGAGAGCTCAGCACCTTTAATTTCGCCTGATATATACGATTGAATTTTATGTCCCTAGCACATCTCGATTGTCAGTTGTAACAGCTCGGACTGGCCGGATTACTTGGATTGCTCGATTTTGATAAAATATTTTGATATTCGATTTATGATTCCTTGGTTTTCATTGATTGATTACTCCATATGGGATTTTAAGATATTAAAAAGCGGTAAAAACCAGTGAAGAATTTTATTAATTTGACTTGCAAAGACAACGTTCAACTCCGGTTTTTTTTTGCAAATATTTAAAACACATTTTTATTTGGACCGATTTTCGAAATTTTGGATAATAATAAGGTATTACCGGTTAAATACTAATAGTAATAACATTGTTAGGAACTATGAGCCTTTGCCTTTCCGAGACTTTAAAATGTGACTCCGCTTAGTTTAACGGACACATTTGATTTTTGTATACAAATGTACCGATTAATCGACATGGAATATTTAGATAATAAATCGATATTACCGGTTAAATCAGAAATAAAATTATTCATAATAATGGGCCTTTGCCTTGCAAAGACTTCAGTTTAACCTAACGGATACATTAAAGACACATTCGAGTTTTTGATATCGAGCGATATGAAATTTTCAGATAATAAATTACAACCGGTTAAATCGGTTATATTATCGTTAAGAACTATAAGCATTTGCCTTTCAGGGGCTTTGAAATGTAAACTCCGCTTAGTTTAACAGAAACATTTGATTTTTTCACATGTACCGATTCAGCGATATGGGATTTTTTGGATAATAAATCTGTAGTACCGGTTAAATCGATAATAATATGGTTAAGAATAATGAGCATTTTCCCAGAAAAACTGCACATTAACCTTACGGATACGCGTTTTTTATTGCCAGCGATTAATCGATATGGAAGTTTTAAATAATAAAATGATATAAATAAATATGGTTAAGAGTTTAAGGCTTATGCCTACAATTTAAAGTTTAAAATTTAGTTTAGGTTAATAAATCGATACTCTCATGGCATCTTTCCAGAGCCAACGTTAAACCTCCTGTTAACATAACAGACAGTTGGAATGAAGTTTGAAATGCAGTTATTTATGGAGGCCGCACCATTATGTTTTGAGAAACAACAATATATATGAAAGGATGCCGCGGAATGGAAGAATGGAAAGAGTCGATAAGTCCTAAACCGCTGGTTAAATGGGCAGATATGTATTTAAAGGTTAAAGGCGGACGCAAAACAAAAAACGGCAACTAAAAAAAAAAAATGAACGAAAACGAAAAACGCTAAGAACGGAAGAATGAAAGCGGAACAAAAAGAAAGAAATTGAAACGAAAGAAATGAAATCAAACTCACCTCGCGCGGCGGAAAGAAAGTAGAAGAAGGTGGCTTAGTAGAAGGTCTACACTGTTTCGATTCACGGTTACGCGGTTTTGGACCCTAGAGGACTTCCAGTTCAGGTTATGTAGATTTCAGGCGGAAAGGAGAGCGAAGGAGCGAATAAAGACAGGACTCGGGACTCCCCTAGGCATTTCGATATCATTTGATCCTTGTCGGTCTTAACTTAGTCATACACTTATACAATTACCTACGACATTTCGTACTTAATCTTTATTTATTTCTCTCGATTAGCAGTTACTTATCACTTATTCGTATTGCTTAGTTTTGTTTCTTGGGTTTTCATTGCTTGTTGTTGGACTTTTTGTTTGTTTTGGTCTTTCGTTTTTAGTTATATTTTAAAGCTAAGTCTAGGAATTAGTACTGTTCTCAGAATTTGAGTATTGACTAAGCAGCCACAAATAAATATATATCACGTTTAAAAAGAGGAAAAAGAAAAGGTGGGAAAAATATAATAATTAATTAGTTCATAAGGTGTGTGTGTGGGGAGGGGTGTGTGTATGGATACAGATAAATAATGATGGAGAACAGGAGCTAAACCGAAAGGAGAACGGGAGCTAACCAGTGCTTCTTTGGATGATAGGAACAGGCGGCAAAGTGCAACAAAGAGAGAGGGAGCAGGGCAGCCAGGTTGTTGACCAGGCCATCTCTTTCGCATTCGAGGCGGACCACTAGCCTACTTGCTTCTTTCCACTACACAGCCGCTAAAGTGAAGTTCAGGGCCAAGTATGATTTATTGACCACAAATCCAAGGTCGTTGATATTTACACTTGTCATCCATCAATAACAGAAATTCAATAATGAGCATTGGACAAGCAGGAGCAGAAGCATCTTACGCAAGGTGTCCAAGCAGCAACACAAACAAGCAAAACTTAAGGTGAGAGGGCTTATTTAAAAACAACAAGCTCGAACATTCCGGAAAATTCGCGCAAACAGACATAGCATGGCTTAACCCTCTTAGAACCATAGTCTAAAGGTGATAATACATATAATATAATATAAAATCCGATATGATTTTTATACTCGCTACCTCAAAAATATCGATAAAGCAATCCATCGAAAAAGAATTTCGTATGATATTATCAATAAAAATATTGTAAACTTTAATTTTTTGAAATTTTAAATATGGAAACAAATCCCATTTAACTTTAAAATATTTTAAAATACCTATTTTTCCTGTTTTTTTTATTTTACCTAAAACCGATATATTAAACGAAATATCGATATCGATTTAACATATATATCGAAATATTAAACGAAATATCGATTTAACATACATCTAAATGTGAAAATATAATTTAATATTTATACTTTATATTGAGACAGTATTGATATATTGATATTTTCAATATAGAATTAATATTTTATATACACTTTAGGATATTGAGGAGAAACTCAAAAAAAAAAAAGGGCTAATAAAAATGAGTATTATTTTATATATCTATCGAAAAATAAGTTTGCAACAAATTAAAAAAGAAACTTAAAAAAAAGAGGAGGACATTGTAAGCATAAATCGACTTTGGTTTAAATCAATCCCTAGCAGTTTTAATAAAATATCCTTAAATAGACTATAAAGTTTAGCCCCCAAAGCGGTTCAAAGACAACATAATACCGTACTAAATCCGGCCTACTTGGGCCAACGCGTTCGAAGGGGTTAAGGGCTACGGAAGCGGAAACATCAAGAACAAATAACAACAGAGCGGGGGGCGCAGAAGGTGGGTGGCGATGCCATCATGAAAGGAGGTGGCGCGTCGATGGCGGTCAAAGCGGACACACACTCACCTTCGCACTGGACTCGCCATCACCAGGGGCGTGGCCACGCCCAGCGGTTTGATCCTTTGCTGCATGGTAGGCGTGGCCGTGGTCGCGGCGCTGCGCTGATTTTGTGCTGCCACCGCCGCCGCCGCTGCTGCCGCTGCCAGGGCCTGTTGCTGCTGCTGTTGTTGCTGCTGTTGCTGCGAACCATTGACACCGACGACACTGTAGCCAACGGGAACAGGATGATCCGGCGAGAGTGCGTCGCTCGTATAGCCGCGCTGTGGATCCAGACCCCTAGAAGGAAATGTGAAAGATGGTAATAGGTAAAGCCGGAAATAAAAAAGTTTAAGGATATGTTATATGGATACACGGATATATTTTGACCCTAACAAGTAGGAAAGCCACAGTCGTGGACATGGCTATTTCAAATTGCCTTTTTATGCTCAAATTTATGAAACAGAAAACTTAAATCGAACAATGCTTAAGGCAAAAGGTTGCTTGGAACATGCTGCTCAACATCAAAATGAAAAGGTTGCTAGGAATATGCTGCGCAACATCCGAATAAAAAGGCTGCTAAGAACATGCTGCGCAACATCAAAATGAAAAGGTTGCTAGGAATATGCTGCGCAACATCAAAATGAAAAGGTTGCTAGGAATATGCTGTGTAACATCCGAATGAAAAGGTGGCTAGGAACATGCTGCGCAACGTCCGAATAAAAAGGTTGCTAGGAACATGCTGCGCAACATCCGAATAAAGACGCCAGCAAAAGCCATTTGAAGTATTTTTAGAGTATGTATATTCTAGTTATTCTATTATAAATTGCACTCAGTGGCCATATATCCTCTCCTTTAGCCAATTAATTTTCAGGTTAAATAATGCATTTGGAAAAGTCTCCCGGAAATCGTTAGGATACCCTCGTATCTTCCCATTAATAGCCGCATTAAATATATATTATGATAATGGGGTTAATTAGCTCACCTGGGCCTCGCGTGCGGACTGTGACGCGGGTGATATAGCCGTATGTGACGTGGGGAGTCGCCTCCACCACCGCCACCGCCGGCTCCTCCGCCAGTGGAAATACTGCCATTTAGTCCGCCGGCATCGCTAACCTGCGGCAGGTAAAAGCTGGTCGAGTTGTGGCGCTGCAGCGGCGGCGTTGGTTCGCAGTCTTGGCTCTGGGAGGCGGGCGGCGGTTCTAGGTCCGTGTCGGAGCACTCACGTCCCGGCGAGAGCTACGAAAGGTATCGGGTTATCGGAAAACGAGTAATTAGTCATCGATTGGCAGGCACATAAGTGGGGTAAGGATGAGATCGACACAGACTTAGACCTATATTTAGTTGCAATATAATTAAAAAAAAAAAAAAAAAAACAAACAAGGACGTAAAGGGGAAAACAAAAGATAGAAAGAGAGGGAAAACAGGACTGCAGGGGAGGTTTATCGATTTCAAGGATTTATACAAAAAAAAAAATCGATTTTGTAATTGGGTAAAACAGTTGCAATCCAAAGATATTATTCAAGAATTTCTTTATATAAGTATTACGATAAATAAAATGTATATATCCTAGGGTAACATCTAGAAGATCTTGGGCAATCATTAAAATGTATTTCTCAACATTGAAATCGATCACATCCCGTGAAAGTGAGGACCAAAAGGTAATTAAGAAACCAAATGAGACACAAAACGAATGAAAAATGAAAACAGGAAAAATGAAGAGGGTATGTATGTGGGTGGGGAATCGTTTTAATTTATTTATTAATTTTTATATTAATAAATCTATTTGTATTTTATTGAGGGAAGTGGGAAGAGTAGGGTGACCCCTCAGTTAATTGTGGCTTAATGCAGACTGTGTCCTAACGTGGAAGCACTTTCCGCAAAGTAATTAATTTTAAAATTCAGAATCAGCCAGGAACAAGAGTGTGGAAAAGAGAAAGGAAAGGTAAACCAAAAGGTAAAAGCACTGCAAAACAAGGTTTTCCGAAAAATAAAACCAAATGTGAGACGTGGAGAAACGGATGTTCTTAAAATTTTCAAAGAATTAACTGAATGTTGGTGTGTGGCAACCTTAGAAATTGTATAAAAATGTATATTACTCTTGGCCAAAAAGTGCTAATTAAATAATTTCCATTAAATTGTAATCATTCGAATTAATTAGAAGTGACAGAAGGTAGAAAGAGAGAACAAGAGAGAAGAGGGTAAGGGGCAAAGGAGGGAGTAAAAGTATCGATGAAAAGACACTATTTTTTGACATAAATCAAAATGGGACCACAAATCCTTCAGGGCAAACAATCAATATCATTCAATTATTAAAATAATAAAGGAGCCATAAAATTATAAATAATTTAGGTATAAAATTATAAATAATTTAGGTAGATTTTTAATGTTTATTTTATTTGTATTTTTTAAGATATCTTTTACCTTTCTCGGTGCTTGCAGTAAGTGTAGAGTTTTTGCTTTTGTTTTCTTTTATCATTTTTTTTTTTTCTTGTGGAGATGCGACCAATTCTTTTCGATATAAGTATGTATGCTATATACTTCTATATATATATATATATATATTTATGTAAATATATACTGATATATAACGACAGCTCTGGGCAGATATACAAACGATATGTACGCAGCAACGGAAACGGAAACGGAAAAGAGGTTAAGGTGCCCAGCAGTTGAAAGGAAACAAGTCAACGAAATATAGCAAAAATGGCAAATTTAATTCAATTTATATAGCGAAAATAATAGAGGGAAATCTGCAACTGATAATGCCCCAAACTGCATGCAAAGTGGAATTCCAGAAATAAAGCACTAATTAGGAAACTAAGGGAGATATTCATTTTTTTAATTTAAGATAAAGTAAAAATTCAATCCGTAACCACAAATAGTTTTTGTTAAAGCTTTAGGAGGAGGTATTAAGTTTTAATGAAATACTAGAGCTCTCGAAATATTGATTTCAATATCGATAAATCGAATTTAGGATGTATACCCTGAAAATCGATATTCTGGGACTGGGATTTACATTAATATTTGATAAATGCATTTAAATTGTTGTACATTTTCCTTTTTTAAGTAATCCATATAATTTGTTTTTAATTTACATTTGGCTAAAAACTTAAAAAATACAGAAAAAAATTGATTAAATAATTTTCTGTAATTCTTTCGATATAAAATCGATATATTGAATACAGAATATCGATATTTTGACAGCTCTAGAAATTGCCTTCATTTCCTATTGTTATTAATTTACGCAGAGACTTTACTTTAATCCCATATGAAATTTTAAATAAATATAGTAATTGTTTTAAATCTCAAATTCAAATTGAAAATTTTAGCACGTTTTTCGGCATATTTTAAAAAGTATTCAAAATCCTTTTCTTTTCTGTAACATAAAATCACTTGAGGTTAGGTGGAAAATAATAACTTGATAGCTAGAAAAACACATTTTTTTTTATAAACATGTAATACATTGCTTCTATTCTAACTGTTCTGGCCCACAAAGTTTTCACTGTATTTACAGATATGCCAAGGACAGGAGGACAGTGGTTAGGTCTTCCGAGTGCGCGTTACTTACACTAAATGTGATTGTGGCTGTGCATCATTTGGCTTACTTGTCCTTCAATTAAATGGGCGTGCCACTCACTAACTAACCAACTAACTAACTTTTCCAACACCCCTTGTGTGGGAAATCGGTAGAAGCTCGGGGAAAATAATAAAACAGCAAATGCAGCGAATAAAAAAGAAGGAAATAGGAAGCCGCGGCAGCCAAAAAAGTTTTGCAGTGCAAAGGAAAAGCGAGGGAGTGATGAAGGATGTGTGTGTTTGTGTGTGAGAACAGCTGGGAAAAGCGGAAAAACTTTTATACCACAACAACGTCAACGGCAACAACAACAAGAGTAACAATAATAATAATAAAAATAATAATAAGAATAAAAGGGAACCACAACGAACAACACAAAGATACTTGAGAGATTTCTCACTCCCTTTAGTTCCATTTACATATTTATATGTAACGGGTTCTTCTTTTTTTTTCTTTCTGTATGTCATGTGTTATATATATATACTTGGTATATGGTCTTATATTTATATCGACTTTGTTGTTAATTAGTCAAAGCATTAAGCGGAGGCTAGTTGGCGGGGTTCGGCGGGGGCAAAGGGCGAGGGGCTATTATGGGATTTACAGCAAATGATAAATCATATACGAAATGAGCAAACGAAAATCGAGAAGGAGAAACAACAACAAATGGAACCAAAGAGTATGGGAAAAGAGCAACAGAGAGACGGAGATGAAAAGGTAATCAAAAGGGAAATATTGTTTACACTAAAGCGAAAACGGGAAAATGAAGACAAAACAAAATCAAAAACAAAAACAAACAACTGTTAGCGATTACAATTACAGTTAAGTCAACACAAATTACAATTACAACAACATTAACTAAGCCAACAAACAACAACAATAACATCATCAACAAGGACAACAGGTGGCGCCAGCAATCAATCAGCGGGGAATTGTTGAAAACTCCATTTTACTCTTTTTCGTATTGTTTTTAATGTATAACAAATTTAAACTATTTTTCAGTGATGCATTTTTTTATATAACAACCTCAAAAACGTTTTAAAAGTGCCATAGAAAATGTTGTTGAATTTCAATCAAAAGAAATGGCACCCAATAGTGTGCTACAAAGTTTTTTCAGGATTTTAAACAATGCGTTGCATACTTTTAGAGGAGTATTCCAACAATTGCAAATTCATTAATGCAAAGTTTAATAATTGATTAACAAAAAATTGGGTTTAATATAATTAAAATTATTATCTTGAACTTTTAAAATACGTAATTTTAATTAATTGAGGTTTAAGTTCATTTCATTTAATTAAGAAAGGTTCAAATATATTTTATTATAATTTTGTAGTGACTGCCTGCCACCTGCTGCACACACTATTAGGGGTATTAGATACAATAGATATAGGATACATAGATATATGTAATAGGAATCTGAGTTTAGCAAATGCTTCGCTTGTCTCTATGATTTTTGTGTATTTTTTTATAGCAGAAATCTTGTTGTTTACCCACCTTACTGTAAAGCGTTGTGCTGCCCGACCGCTGATTATAACCATTGCCCTCGGCCATATAAGTCTTTACCTGAATTCCGCGCTTCTCGCGACTCGCGTCGTAGAAGGAGCGTGGCGAGTATTGCACCGCAGTGCCGCGCATACCGCCACCGCCGGCTCCGTTTCCACCGCCACCGCCCTGTCCACCGGCCACGGCAGCGGTACCATTACCGCCCGCTCCGCCGCCCGTTTGCTGGTTGCTCCGGTCGTTACAGATCGTGCTAATCGGCGTGCTCTGCGTCTGCGACCGCCGCGAGGTGTACTTCTTCGGGTTCAGCAAGCTGCAAAAGGCAAAAAAAATAGTTAATATAACAGCCTTTTCTTGAATCTTTTAAATATGTATTTTTCAATCCCATCAACACTCACCTGGGGTACTGCGGTCCGAACTGGGTGTAGCAGCAGTTGTGCCAGCAACCGCGCGAGAACGGATTGTAGCCGCCCTTGAACTTTCCGGTGACCTGCTCGTTGGTCGTCCGACCCCGCGACACCAGCACCATGTGAAAGCCGGTCAGGCCGAAGATGGGTATGGCCAGTATAGTCACCAGGCCCATCAGGATCATGCTATATAAGGATAGAGTTAAGCTAAACCAAAACTTAATGCCTATTTCAAAAGGTTATTTTTCAAATAATATATTTCCTATACAAATCTTTGAGTAAATATCACTCCCAGAATTGACAAGAAAAATATATATATAAATAAAATATGTAAAATATTCAATGTATTGCTTTAGCTTGTGAAAAGGATACGCGACAATGGGCGCCGTGTCCTTGATATTCGGCATTATCTTCAGCACGTAGACCAGACACAGCGAGAAAATACTCAGCATGTGAATGGAGAGCGAGACGAGGAAGAAGAAAAAGAACCTATAGTTCCGCCTGCCGATGCAGTTGTTGACCCACGGACAATGATGATCGAAGGTCTGAAGGAAAAGTCAAATGGTTTTCATTAACATTAAATAATCCCCCAAAGTCTAGACACTTTTCTGGTCCTATTTTAGATATTTCTTGTATTTCTTTCTATATATAAACATTGCTATATCGGGACTCACCTCTATGCAGTGATTGCAGACAGAACAGTGGGAGCAGCGTGGCGGGCGGTAGAACTTGCAGGTGACGCACCACTTCATCTTGACGGTGATGCCGTTGATCTCGGCATTCTTGTAGAGCGGGGCGCGTAGCTCCTCCTCGCAGTCTTCGTCGGGCGAGGCTAGAATGCAGTAGAGTTTAGGCCGTGACGAGGGCGCTGGTCCCTGCTCAGCACGCTACATACCTTTGGGGATGATGCCCGGGTCCATGAAGGTGGCCAGCGTGAAGTTGGCCAGCACGAAGAATGTGATAACGCCCTGGTAGGCCAGCACCCATGGATGGCTCTTCACATAGTACTGGCAGCTAAAAAAAAAATATAGATAAAGAATATATATCAGTTATCGAATGGCAATCCAACTTAAATTAAAAACAATAGTTTTTGAAAAAATTTAAGAAAAGAAAGAAATATTATATTTTAAGGAGAGATAAAAAAAATAGATGTATCGATATTGTATCGTTGTTTTACAATCGATATATAATTCGATCTTTTAAGAAATCAAATTGTGTACGGTTTTCTGGCTTCTATTTGTTATTTCAGGTGGATATATTAAAAAAAAAATAAAAAGAAAGAAATACCTTAAATAAAATGTTTACATTTATAGCTTCAAATTCTAACAATTTCTGACAATTAAAAACAAGAGAAATATATCCCTCTTATAAACAATGACAAAAAATGTTGCAAATATTAATATTGTTTCGATATTAGACGCTTCATATATAAATCGATTTACTTATATCGCAATATATGTGCGATAAATCTATCGAAAGAGACCAATTTATTAATTATTTTAATTTAAATTTTTTTTTAAAAGATATTATATATATATGGGGAAAAAATTGCATTTATCACTTAGCAAGATAAATGCAATTTTTTCCCCATATCTTAAATTTAGGATATTACGATATTTTCGATATAATAATATATTTATTATATTTTGTTGATACTATAATAAACTTTTCCTGTTGATATGCATTCCTACCTTTTATAAAATCTCGTGTTTTATCAATTTAGCTTTATCTTAACTGTTCTAGTTCGTCTAATGAAATCATATATAAAATATAACAATGATATTAACTATAATAATACAGCATTCCCATGTGATTAGTGCCTGCTTAGAACAGGTTTAACTATGTCACGTTGAAACACAACACAATCTACTGGCGCCAAAGTGGTTCAGAGAACTGGGCTGCGTTGGGGTTGCCCTCTCTTATGGCCATGTGGGCTCCTTACATAACCCATACGTAATAACGACTCCAGGCCAGCGGCCAGAGGCCTGATTAATTTCACAAGCCGAAGAACTGAGTGACGACAAATTTGATGGGTCCTGCAATCAGCCTTACGGGGGCATTTCATCGGCGTTCGTGCTCCATGGGTGTTGTTTGTGCTGCCGGTCTGAGTAGGCCGAAAATCGCTTGAAAATCCCTCGGCCACATTGTTGACCATTAGGCTAGAATGGGGGGAAAGGGCTGGCTGGCAGACCAGCAAGAATTCAACGATCCAAGGATTCCTCCAGGAGGCCAGAAGCCAGCCCGCCCGTTGTGTCGCCGCAATCACTTTAGAGTCTGCTGAACCGGAACTGTTTTGTTGGTTGAAACCAGGCCCTCCCCCCCCCACTCCAACTTCTGCCAACTCCTCATACATATAGCTGCTATATATATATGTAGACGAATATGTAAAGGTAGAGTATGTGTGGCTATGGCCAGGGCCACCTTACCACAACTAGACCCGCATTGGAATCAAAACGAACTGAAACCGAACGGAAGGCTAGCCGAACCTTTAACCCTTGCGACTTGCCAACACAATCTTGAATATTTAATTTAATAAGTAACCTAGGTATTTAAGCCATTAAATATTTATAGAGATTGCTTTCGTTATAAAACTTGTATGTAAAATACTTTATATATATGAAAGTTATACCTATATACTCTTTTTTTTATTAAACCTTTTCATAACTTCCCTTTTAAAGAGTTCAATTCTTATAGCCTGATTTATTATGCATATTCGACAGTGGAACATCATGGGTTAAGGTAACCACAAAAGACCAAGACTGTTGTTGTTGCTGTTGCTTGCAGCATGGAGAGGAGCGAACGATATACACGTGTCCTTTAGCCCATTTCCATTTCCGTCTGTCTTCGAGCTTCGGTTTTCCCTCCGCTTTTCCTTTTTCCCCTCCGTTAAGCCCCTGGATGCATTTGCAATGATGTGCGGAACTTTCTGCTGGTTTCGGTTTACGGTCGGGCTTCTGTGTTTACGGGTTACTTAAGGTGAATGTATTACTTTCTTCCGGCATTTCTCACTGCATTACGGTGTCCTCTGCGGGCAAACCGCAGTTGCATTCTAATGGATAAGCTCATCCTTAATGCAGCCATCACCATCATCACCATCATCATCCTCATTTTCAAGCTCATCATCAATCTGCACGTCGTTTTCTTTTTCAACAAAAAGAAATCTCCCCATTGCCCTCATCGCTACATTGGTCACTTGACAAAAGTTCTTGGGGTTTGTTCTACTTTACAGAATAAATAAGTAATAATAATAATCTATACTATATCTATGAATATTAGAAAACTCATAATTTATACAGCAAGAATCAAAAAAAAAAAAATATTAAAAAAAAAAACCTCTCTTAACAAGGTAAAATAAAAGTGACGAATTCAACTCCTAAAATGTCTTTTAGCAAATTTTAGGTATTAATAATAAACCTATAAGTTTCATTGAAAATACATAATAAAAATTTAAAACAAAAAATGTAAAATTTTTTTAACAAACAAAAAAAAAAATCTTAAAGAGGTGAGATAAAAGTGACGATTGCATCTTCTGCTCCCATAAATGTGTGATATTATATTATAAATACAATATACATAAATAATTTACACAGTATTTATGATATATGTTATGTTAATCAAAATTAAATTACATTTGAATTGTTTAGTATTTTTAGACATTTTTCCAACTAGTGCCGATCACAATTACAATTTTTAAAACATTTTCTTTGTACTTCCTCCTTTATTTATTAAAATCCATCTGAGTTTTTTAATTAATTTTTAGTAATTTGTAATTTTAGTAATTTTTAGTTCATGTTTATATAGCAATGGCCTAGCGCACACTCTTGGTACCTATCGTTACTACGCGGACGGCTGTTCACAGTGTTTAGAGTCTAAGAAAGGTCCCCATTCGCACTGTACTGCTGTAGTGCCATAATTTAAAATTCCATCCAGTCCTTCGCAGAATTTTAATTGGCAGAATGACCTCTGACTGTCAGTTTTTCCTTTCCATTTTTCTACATTCTCCATTTATTTTAGCTGCCTGTTACTTTCTCACTCTCGGTCTCTGGACAATTGCCTGCAGCCGAAGCTTTTCCGAGTGGCAGAAAAGCGGAAAAGCAGCAGCAGGCAACAGCACAGATTTCCAATGCTCGCTCATGGCGATTGCACACAAATGTTCACACCTCTGCTGGCCGTAAATGTATCTATGTATCTCTGCCGCTATCCGTATCCGTATCTTTATCTGCAACAGAGTCTCAGGATGTTGGTTTTGCCTCTGGTTTTGATTTATTTTGCAGCTTTCTTCTTATCGCATTCTTCCCCAGCGCTCACACAGTTGCAACAAAATAAAATTCCATCTCTAGTCTGTCTAGTCTACTATCTCCCATCGCCTCCACTGGCATTTGCATAGAATTTTCAGAATGCAAATAAAACTCAAATGAAACGACTCTCAGCACGTGCCGGGGATTTATGTTAATCGTTCCGAGACAAAGCAGAAGGGAGCATACGGAGCAGAGGCGGAAAGGGATTGCAGAAAGAAAAGTGCAGAGGAAAAAGGGAAAAAGCCTCAAGAATCTAACGAGAGCTGAGCTTCGGCGGTCGGAGTAATTAATTAAACTGACATTTATTATGAACTGCTCAGCCACACTTAATTAAACGCTGCCTCGCTTAATGCAGTTTCTCGAGTTTCAACCTCACAACCAACTCCCCAGACTTGGATAGATACAATTTCCAAGAGCTAGATACTATATACACAGTTTTTGCTGTGGTAACAGTAACTTGGTACAGGTTATCTGGTGATTTCAAAAGAAATCACAATACCCACACGCATCTCATTTCGCCCAGACGTTTATGACTTCAAATTAAAAAAAGAAACAGATGAAATATTTAATTACAGCCACCACCAACAGGTTCATCGCACAAACACTTAGCCATATC